>PPHD01008876.1:0-21292 GCA_002909625.1 Bambusicola thoracicus | reverse complement strand
GGTGGCAGTCACTAGTTCTAAGTGCCTATAGTTATCATTAGCTCATTCTACTGTTTCTCTGCTGATAGCTTTTCTTTGCTTTCATCTTTGCCCAGCAAAACTTAACTGATTCATTTATTTAGTTCTTGCTTATTTCTTCTTTTTGCGATACTAGTTTCATTTTCACCTTCTAAAGTTCGAGCAGACACAAATAGTCACTTGATGTTTTTTTTCTCCTTTAAATTTTTTGTATGAAAAGAGGTGTACTGTTCCTCCAGTGCACACTTTCCTAAGGTACATCAGCCCTCATCCACATTTGGATCTCCTTTTGTCCCTTACCTCTGAAGATCCTGACCCTATAGTTCAGTCTATTGACATTACTGTGTAATCTCAACAGAGGTTACTCTTAGAGATTCAAGCACAGCATCAAGTTCTTAAGGAACAAAACACAGTTGGAGACAGTAGTAAATTCCAAGAATGTGAAAGCAATTGAGACGAACATCGATGTTAGAATGCAAGAGAAGTTTTGATCCAGAGGAAAAAACAGGAAATCCATGCAAGTTGGTACACAATTGTGCTCTGGTAGGGATCTCCCATTGCACATTTAACACTAAGATTCTTTTGTCCTTAGCAAACTGATTTCTGAAACTGAAGTGTGTTTTAATGACCCTGGTATGCATCAGTCACATCACTTTTCTTCATTTGCAGTAAGATTAGCTTTCAATTCATATTCCCGGGCAAATCCTTTTCCCAAGATTCACTCAGGCTAATGTTTCCTGTAGTAGAAGTCTCATGCTTGACTTTTCAGGAATACATAAATACATATATACATAGGACATTTTGAATTAATGCCACCTATTTATCTGCATGGAAACTGCAACAAATACAAGACACAATAACACTATTTGATAGAACTAGTTCTAAGCTACAAAACACCGTTTTTCAACAGTCACTACCATTAGCTGATTTGTGTGGATGAACTCATCAAGATGTTCTTCATTTTGCAGTGTGACAGGCAGCTGTGCATGGATGTCTAGAACATCACTTGTCTTCTCACATCACTGTCATCACTGCTGAAATGCACCACCCACCCCCTTACTGTGCTCACATCCACTGTTTGGTCTCCATAAATGCTCAGCAAGCGTTGATGAAGATCAGCGGGTGCCATTTTTTCTGTTTGGAGGAATCCAGTGACACATCTTTGCTTCATACACCACTCCCATGTCAGACACCATTTTGTCAAACTGCCCCTCTGCTGCCATCTGTCACGCAGCAACAAAATATGATGGAATATTGTCAGGAAGGCTTAACCTCTACTGCCGTCTCACCAACATCTTCCTCTGGTGTCATGGACTGACATAATAAAAGAGGAGGCAATACTTTTAGAGCAGCCCTCATGTATGTAATTTGTATAGAAATATACTTTTATGTATTTTAGTAGAAAAATAAAATACATTTTCTTACTTATATACATGAACTATATTATGTATTTTGTGAGAGCTGCTCTGAAAGTAATGCCTCCTGTTTTATGATGTCCCACGACATCAGAGGCAGATATTGGTGAGACGGCAGTAGAGGTTTAACTTTTCCAACAATGTTTGGTTACATTTTGTTGCCAAGTGACAGATGGCAGCAGAGAGACAGTCTGATAAAATGACGTCTGACATGAAAACATGTATGAAGCAAAGGTGTGTCATCAAATTCCTTCGTATGGAAAAAATTGCACCCAGTGACATTCATCAGTACTTGCTGTACATTTATGAAGGCCAAACAGTGAATGTGAGCACAGTGAGGTGGTGAGTGATGCATTTCAGCAGCGGCAGCAGTGACAGTGGGTCACCTCTGCTGGTGTAGATTGTTATGAGTACAGCACAGAATCACAGAATCATCAAATCCTTAGAGTTGGAAGGGACCCTTAAAGGTCATCTTGTCCAACTCTGCAATGAAGAGGGACATCCGCAGCTAGATCAGGGCCTGATCCAGCTTTGCCTTGAAAGTCTCCAGGGACAGGAGAGAGTCTGTCCTCTTCTTTCCTGTAGCTCCCCCTTTTAGATTTTGGAAGGCCACTATCAGGTCACTTTCAAGCCCCAGCTCTTTCATAGGAGTTCTTTCCTCTTTCCTCATAGGAGAGGTGTTTCATCCCTTGGATCGTTTTTGTGGCCCTCCTCTGGACGTGCTCCAACACGTCTATGTCTCTCCTCTACTGAGGACTCCACATCTGGATGCAGTGCTCCAGGTGAGGCTTCACCTGCACAGAGTAGAGGGGCAGGATCAGCTCCCTCAACCTGCTGGCTGCTTTGTTTTAGATGCAGCCCAGAATACAATTTGCTTTCTGGGCTGCAAGGACACACTGCTGACTCATGTCCAGCTTCCCATCCACCAGTACCACCAGGTCCTTTTTGGCAGGGTTGCACTCAATCCTTTTATCTCCTAGCTTGTATGGATAGCAGGGGCTGCCACAACCCAGGTGCAAGACCTTGCACTTGGATTTGTTGAACTCCATGAAGTTCTCCTGGGCCCACTGCTCAAGCGTGTCTAGATCCCTCTGGAAGGCATCTTGTCCCTCTGGTGAGACAACTCCACCACCACAGCTTTGTGCCATCCGCAAACTTGCTAATGGTGCACTCAACCCCAATGATATTAAATAGTATCAGTCCCAGCACTGACCCATGGGGGACATCCCTGATCAATGATCTCTGTCCAGACATTGAGCCGTTGACCACCACTCTCTGAACTTGATCCTGCAGCCCATTCTTCATCCACTGAACAGTTTACCTTTCTTATCCATATCTTTTCAATTTGGAGAGAAGGTGGAGTACCATGTCAAAGGCCTTACTGAAGTCCAGATAGATTACAGAATCTCAGAGGTTGGAACAGACCTCAAGAGGTCATTGAATCCAAACCCTCTGCTAAAGCAGGTACCTTACAATAGGTCACGCAGGTAGGCATCCAGCCAAGTCTTGAATATCCCCATAGAATGAGACTCCACAACCTCTCTGGGTAACCTGTTCCAGTGCTGTCCACCTTACCATAAAGTTCTTACAGATGTTAGTTTGGAACTCCCTATGTTCAAGTTTTAGGCCATTACTCCTTGTCCTATCACTACACACCATCAAGAAGAGCCTGGCCTCCATTTGCCTCCCGCCTCCCTGTAGATATTTATAAACATTTATCCAGTATTCTCTCAGTCTTCTTTTCCCCAGACTGAACAGACCCAGGTTACTCAGCCTTTCCTCATAGGGGAGATGCTTCAGACACTTAACCATCCTTGTGGCCATCCGTGGGTCTCTTTCAAGGAGATCCCTGTCTTTTCTGAACTGAGGAGCCCAGAACCAGACGCAGTAGTCTAAATGTGGCTTCACCACAACAAAGTAGAGGGGGAAAATCACCTCCCTTGACCTGCTGGCTATGCTCTTTTTAATGTGCTCCAGGATATCATTGGCCTTCTTGAACTCAAGGGCACACTACTGGCCTCTGGTCAACCTGTTGTCCACCAGGACCCCCAAATCCTTCTCTGCAAAGCTCCTCTCCAGCAGGTCATCCCCTAACAAGTACTGATGCATACAAATGACATCAGTGGCTCTTGTGTCATCCACTGATGCAGTTACACCATCATAAAAGGCCACTAGGTTGGTCAAGCAGGATTTTCCCCTGGTGAAGCCATGCTGGTTCTTCCGTATCACCTGCCTGTCTTCCATGCATCTTAGCATATCTTCCAAGAGGATCTGCTCCATGATCTTTTCTGACATAGAGGTGAAACTGACAGGTTTTTTTACCCTTCTTAAAAATGGACATGATGTTGCCTTTCTTTCCAGTAATCATGGACTTCCCCTGATTGCCATGACTTTTCAAATATCATTGAGAGTGGCTTTGTGACTACATCAGCTAATTTCCTCTTGTTCATCGCTGGTAAAAAATGCATAGCTAATGGTGATGACTGTGTTGAAGAAGAGTGTTTTGTAGCTGAGAATTTGCTCTATTAAATAGTGCAGCTGTGCTCTTTGCATCAGTTGTAGTTTCCATAGGAATAATTTGGAGGCATTACTTTCAGAGCAACCTTCATAGTTGTGGCCCTAGACCATTCCTCTTCACTCAGTGTGGCCCAGGCATGCCAAAAAGTTGGACACCCATTCTCTAATCTGTGTCATCATCACGTGTTGTCACATACTGGATTATTTTGAATCATCTGGTATGTTGCTCCCGCAAATAAGAGAAACACCTTTCTACTGCTGTGAAAGAAAATATTCTGGTAGGTTGCAGGGGAAGAGTTACTGAGGACTGTACTGATTTAACTCCTCTTCACTGCTCATAGGGGTGCAGCTTCTTCTGAGGGACAGGTTTATGCTTATGTTTGGAAAGCAGGTGTCATTGTACAAGTCACAGCTTCAACACGTGTTGACAGTGCTACTGCTGGAATGTACTTGGATGCTGCATCAACAAGTGGTCATGACAAAGCTCCTTNCCGGCAATAGCTAACCCTATCAGATTGAGTTAAAATGCATGGGCCCAGGAGAGCCCATGTGCTGGCTGGGAGCGGGAGAAGGGACAGTAGCTTCTGAGCCACAGTCAGGCTCCTGAGCCTGCNGAGAGTTCCATTGACACCGACCCGGCAATAGCTAACCCTATCAGATTGAGTTAAAATGCATGGGCCCAGGAGAGCCCATGTGCTGGCTGGGAGCGGGAGAAGGGACAGTAGCTTCTGAGCCAGTCAGGCTCCTGAGCCTGCCTGTCACTGTGGCATCAGGACAATAAGGGGAAATGGCTGAGAGGAACCAGAGCAAGACTGTGGGGGAAAATCATTAGCAGGGAGCTGCGGAGGAGCTGGGGTAGGTGAAACCTCTCCATTTGACCTACTTTAGCAGGCGTAGTTG
The DNA here is from genome assembly GCA_002909625.1 of Bambusicola thoracicus. Taxonomy (NCBI): domain Eukaryota; kingdom Metazoa; phylum Chordata; class Aves; order Galliformes; family Phasianidae; genus Bambusicola; species Bambusicola thoracicus. The sequence goes on along the minus strand of PPHD01008876.1, from coordinate 16,442 downwards.
TTTAAATGGAATTTAAATCTCTGAAGATATGTGGGGAACTTCCTGACATCACTCAAAGATGGGCAGGGGCCAGGGCAGGGCTACACATGTCAAGTATGTGCTTAACCATAACCAGGTCCAAACCCTTCAGTGCCAGCAGAGATTTCCACATACGCTGGCTCATTTCTTGAGCAGGCAGAGCTCCGTAGGGGACACAGAATCACTGGTGAATGAGGTAAAGCACAAAGGTATACCAAAAACAGGATATTTGGAACACAGTTCTGCAGCGTGCTAGGTCTTCAGCTACCAATTTCAGGTACAAGCTGTACCTGCTTTGTCCTTATATTGTCCAGAACTGTACACAGTACACATCTGTCAGTACTGTTAACCTCAGGAATTTAAAATAATTAGTTGTTAGTTATTTATAATTAGTTACTTGTCTCTCACTCCAACACTGCAGGATTTTGAAGGAAAAGACTGGGAAAAAATAAATTCAAATGTATTTGCATATGGGTTTTGTTTTGTAAACTACTGTTTGCAAATTTATCCCCCAAATTTTGAATGCTATTAGACTTTTTTTTCTCTTTCATTATAGTCTTTTTTTCCATCCGTCTTTCACTCCCTCTTTCCCTTCCTCCCTCTCTCCTTACCTAGTTCTTTCGTCCCTCCCTGACTCCTTGCCTGCCTGTCTGTCCGTTTCGTATGTAATTACATGATTCAGACCGGGAATTAAGGAACAGGAAAACATATGATGAAACTGAAGGTAAAAGTAGAAAAGCCATCAAACTATGTGCTGTTACTGCAATACATTCTAAACAAAAGTAAACAAGAAATAGAAGCTGAAGGGGCAGAGTTCAACATTTCTGTCAGATCACACCAAAGTGATTTACATTTTATAGATGTGGCTGGTTTATCCTTCTCCTGTTCACTTACCTCAGCTGCAGAGGTGAAGCAAACTTTTCTCAAAGCCTAGTCCTCTCTATTGGTAATATTTTCAGAGGCTGGTTCCTCTTCCCCCTCCCTTTTTCTGTATCATTTTCTCCACAGGGTGACAGGATTACAGCTGTCGTGCCCATCCTGAGTTGTGGTGCGCACTCTGTCATCCATGTCATTGTAACTATATATTGCTGGCAGTAAAAGAGTGGCACAAATTGTTTTCCTGCCAGATTAACATTGTCTAATAGATTTAATGCTCATAATCTAATGTGAGGGATAACATTATATGGGCAACAGAAGTCAATCTGCTTACAACAATTGTCCAGCATTGCTGAACATAAATAGATAAATAAATAACACAGCAGTTCTAGCACTGTGGAAGCAGAGCACCATTCTGCACAGTTCTGTACCTTCTGAGGCGGTGTCCTATAGTGACAGTGCTGCCCAGCTGTATGACCGGTAGGATGATGTGGAAATGCAGCAAAGGAGAAGGAGAAGCAATAAACAAATAAATAAGAAAGAAAGAAAGGAAGAAAAGAGGGAGGGAGGGAGGAAGGAGGGAAGGAAGGAGGGAAGGGAGGAAAGGAGGGAAGGAGGGAGGGAAGGAAGGAGGGAGAGAAAGAAAGGAAGAGAGAAAGAAAGGAAGAGAGAAAGAAAGGAAGAGAGGAAGAGAGGAAGAAAGGAGAAGGAAAAGGAAAAGGAAACAGGAAAAGCAAAAAAGGAAAAGGAAACTCGAGGTCGAGTGAGAGTAGTGTGTACTCAACGAACTGCAGAATGAAACCTTGGCAAATGAAAAAAATCAGTGTGAGTACAGCTTGTTGCATAGAACTGTGATTTATCTGCTTTTATTTTCAATAGTTCAAGTGGCATCATAATGTAAGATTTTATAACCTATTAAATCATGCCTGACGTTTATGGTTGTATTTTAGAGTGGATGCATTATAGATAGGCAGGAGCTGCACAGCAGTTTCTTCTCAGAGGTCTTATTCCATCCTCGTGCTCTTTTATAACTTTAGCTCAGAAACTGCCCAGTGTTAACTGAAGATAAAGATTTTGGCCAAGAATCAAAAAATAATAAACTTTTCAATTACCACTGAGTCATTCGGATTGCTCTGATATGAGGTGGCCTTTATTTATGTAGTTGTCTTCTATTTCCAAAAGCAGATGTGCATACAAAAGGGTTAAGAGCAACAGTGTCTTTGGGCACTGCAGTAACCTTCAGAGCAAACAGGATGCCCTTATACCCTTTCACAGGAAAGAGGTGGTAACCAATCTAAGTTGCTCACCATTTTTTTGGTCTGTGTGTAGGGAGTGGCATAATTAATACCAGAAACTTGAGTTGACTCCAATATTATGTTGGGAGATGGCTGAGAAGTGGCATAGAGGTGGGTGGATATGGGTGTCAAGGTCATGTCCTTGTCTGGCCCAACTCTGCACATTTCTGTTGCCTATGGAGGGCCTCTGTGATGTCAGCCTGGACGCTGTTCTTAGCAGCATCCATCTCTGCAACTTTAGCATCTTTTCTGTATACCATTCACTTGAATGGAAGGAGGGCAGCCCACTGTCAGGGGAAGCAGCAGTGCCAGCAGTGATGCAGGATGTGGCACTGAATGTTTGTCCTGTCCTGGCTCTTGGTGCTGAAGGACCAGCTGCCTCCTCAACGGACCTCAGGGCATCCACATGTGTGCATGGTAGGACAGAGGCCTAACTTGCTGGTTGTGTTGCTCACGCACAACATGCACAATATCAGAGATGGCAGCAGCAGGACCTGCCTGCTTGTGGTCCAGTGCCCCTTCCTATACTCATGTAGTCAGTCTCTCACTAGACAGGTCCATCTGTGTGGCAACATCCTGAAGAAAGCTGAGGCTAAGTTTCGAGTTGTACCAGTTGAGACAGGCTGAGAGAGCAACTGCAAGAAGAGAGAGGGTGGAATAGACAAGCCCTGCCAACAGCAGAGGGAAAGGGAATAGTGAGACAGTGGATGAGGAAGGGAAAAGCAGTGGAGAGGAGACGAGGAGCAGGGTCTTAGCTCAGGAGGGGCTTCACCAGCAACTTCAGGGGGAGAGAGATGAAAAGATTAAGTGAAGGAATGGTAACCTTGATCAGAGGGACATTCAGCCTACCTGCCTGGTACCTAGGAGGGAGTGGCCAGCAGTCAAGGGATCTTCGCTGTATCAGAGGACTATGGCACAGGGACTTCTGTGACCAGAAGGAAGACTGGCTTCATCTACACAGTGAAGATAGTTTCATGTTCCAGGGCCTGAACTAAGTGCAGGTATCAGTGGTCACAGCTACCATTCAAAAAATAAAGATATATTTCAATCTTAGATAGCATCTTACAAGCAGTAATTAAACTTTTACAACACCCATGTGAGGTAAGTGAATAATTATCACTCCTATTTTAAAGCTATGAAAGGAGAGAGGGTAAGTGGTTTGCCGAAGGCCACGCAATGAGTCAGTGGCAGTGCTTCCATTAGCAGGCATCAGCTCTTGCTTCCGAGGCCTGTCCGTGAGCCACGGCAGCATTGCAGTCTCCACATTAGGAGATGAAAGCAAGCTGATTTCTCAAGCACTTTGATGAGAGAAGGAAGGTTAGAAATAGCCCATGGCTGTTTCTGGAGAAAGAGTCAGGACAGAAGGAGAATTTCTAAAGAGGAGAGTGGAAAAGTGCCAGGCTCAGAAAAGGGAATGGTGATAAAGTAACTATTGATATGTGTGGTTATGAAGGGAATAAAGCTGGCAAACCAGAACCAAATGACAGGGAAGAAAAATAGGTCAGTGGTGAAGATAGATTTGTCAGAGAGCTTTGTGGCATTTGAGAGGCCTAGGGGAGAGGTGGGAAGGGAATGAGAGGGGAAAGAGAGATGGGGAGAAATTCCAGTGAAATGTGTACAGCAGCATTTAAAAACTGCTGCACTTGGAGGCAAGGAAATAAAAGCCACTGAGCATGAGGCCTTTCAGTGCCTGCCCAATTACAATCGTGCTATTGAGTCTCACTCAGCAGCTGTGGATTCTGGAATGGTCTGCCAGGCTAGGTAAGTGTTGGCATCATCATTTCGCTTACAGGAGCACCAAGGCTTGGAGCAGTGTAGAAACTTACCTGTGGTTGTTCAGCAAGGCAGAAATTATTACAATAAGTGGAATGTGAAATAGAAAGACAGATAGGGACACACAGTTCTCAGTGGCATAGGAGAGAACAAGAAAGATGATGACTGATGTCAGCAGCCCAAATCTTTTTTCTAGCTCTAGAGTACATCATGCTGAGTAAAATGGTAGGTAGAGGCCAGGTGATACGGATCCTTTACGTTTTAAACTACAAGCTAAGAAATACTGGCAGGCAGATACATTAATATATGCACATGCATGCAAATGCACGTGGACACAACACAATTAGCCTGACACTGGATTTGGTATTGTACATGTCCTTAGATTAGTTATTTCTGCAGTTTCTCAACTTTCCTCCTTTTAGCAAAATTAAGATAACAACTCTTACCTACAGAACAGAGACTCACCTATAACCTAGAAGTATTTTGCAATGCTAAGTGTGCTTAACTTCCCAAAGTGCTCTGTGATCCTCACCTGGAAGCTGCAAATGAGCACCGTCCCAGGGTGCTCTTAGCTTTTTTGGTTGTCTTGTGCCACAGAACACAAGCCACATGGTCTGACAGTTTGTGGCTGCCACACCAGAATGAGCATCACCTGAAAAAGTAAAACCTCAGAAAATAGCTGCCATCAATACTAGTGGACTCTGAAAGATCGTCAGAAAGAGTAGTGTTTTCAAGGCCTAAGAAAGTGACGTGCTTGAGAACAAAAGTTCCGCTTCATTTCAAAAGGCACCCTTCCTAAACTCTGCTTCCTCCCTTCCCTGGCAAAAAAATGAAGAAGCTACAGCTACTTTTACCTTAGTTTGTGGAAGGCAGAGAAGCATCCTGCAGTTTAAAGTAAGAGGAGGAAACCAATTCAACAAATCTGTCGAGTGAGTCAGGAAAGAGCAGTGTATAAAATAAAGCTTATTTTTAGTAACACTCCTTTGGTTTTAAAAGTTATTCCAACTTCACCTCTTCCTTTTTTTCAGCTTCACAGGCACATCAGAGGCTCCTTATGCCACCTCTCCTTCCACCTGGTGCAGGGGGCCATGGTACTTCAGCTGTGCAGTGCTACCACCCTCTGGCCACTTCCACAGTCCTCAATCTTCAGGAGTCTCTGAACTTTGTCATATGCCTCCTACATCTACTCTGTAAGATAAATTTCACCCTTCAGTGTGTGAGAGAATGATTTGCACCGTCTGATGCAGCTCTATACAATGCTTGTTTTGGCTGATTCGTTTTGTAAAGGGATTTCATCTGGGTGAAGGAAGCAGTTAGACTTAGCCAAATACAGTCACCCACCACATACGGCACTGGGGTTTTTCTAAAAGGCCACTATCCCTGTTAGAGTGGTGACTGATTCCTGCTTGGAGGCTATATTCAGTGGGATGAGACGTTCCTGGATCATTTTGGGATTTAAGTGCTGGAATGGCATTTGCTGTGGTACCTTGACCAAGAGTTTTTATCTTTCAGCACCTCAGCTGCACAGCTGTAACACAGATATCATGCACTTTAGCTTTTGCACATGGGTGTTGCCAGGATGAACTTATTATTTATTTTGATCACATGGGTGTGAGCTGATAAAAATTCCAAGTTATGTAGCAGTCTGCCCAGATCACTCTATGCTGACGTTACCAACACACTGAGACTTTTGCAGAGATAGTTGTCAGTGGTGGGGAGCTTCTGTCCACCATAAACTGTGCTGAGGCCACTAGCTCATTTCCCAGAGCACAGCAAGAAGATATAGGGTGGGAACAATTGGAGGAGCAAAAAGTAATTTGCAACCAAAGCCTAAAGTACTTGGAGTGTAAGAGCTATTTCACACATAGCTACTACAATAGAAGAAAAGGCTTATTTTGCTGAAATTGTCCCAACTTTTCATATTTTATGTAAGAAATTGCACAATAATAATAAGCACAGAGATAAAAATAGGCTCAGAAGCAAAAGCGTGGCTTCAAAGTTGAAATACCATGTTCTAGCATTATGCTTTTCTTGTGCCAAGCAAATCATATATTTTTAAACCTTTATGGGACAAGGAAATGTGAAGAACATAGGCAATAAAGGACTTTCTTGCAGAATCTTGCCAGCTGTGTAGCTCTTTAGGGGTGATGGAGGATCGCTCTAGCCATATCCTATGTGAAAGAACAATGAAATCATCCATTGTTCTTTATAATTTCCTTGTTACAGCCTCTCCTTACAGGTGATAGGTTGGCACACTCTTTCCTAGAAGCACTGTGGATTAGGAGAGCTAAGACTCAGAGCTCACTCTGAGACTTCACCCAGACTTCTCACCTGAACTCTAAAATCTGTTTGAAGATGCTATTATGTTTTTGACAGAAGCATAAAAGAGGGAGCCAAGAGGCAGCACGCTAGCATGAACCTTCACATGGTCTTGTAAAGAAGCTGGTTCAAAAAGATGTCAGAAATAGACATTTTATCTGCCTTGACAAACCATTCAAGTCTATATGTAGACTTTTTTTTTTTTTTTTTTTTTTAACAGTTCATGCTAGAAGTGGATTTTAGTTTTAATTATTGTTGTCGTCATCTTCTCCTTGATGCAGTAGTATAATGGTACAATCTCTTGTAAGGACATGATTGTTTCAGTGGAAATTTATCCATAGCACATAGTCTACTTTTTGCCTGACAATGGCTATATTGGCCTTATATACATAGAAAGTTGCAAGACAGTGCTAAAAGGTTGAACTAGTGTCCCACTGGAAGAGTAGTTAAAGTCCCACAGTTGTTATATGTAGGGAATCCCTGAGTGCCAGCAGTGCTCTTTCATTTCTCAGGTTCAAGGTAGGAGGAGTGTTCATAGTTCAATTTTATCTCAGAACAGAGTCTCATTTTATAGCATTCAATATGTCTATGGGAAAGGGACCTACTCTATGTTCTCTGCCCTGAATTCCTTATCAGAAATGAGTCTGATCAAAACAGTTCAGACTGTAAATCTTAGTTTAGTCTGTAAATTTCTGAGTACTGAAGAACCTACAATCTTTTTTCACTTTGGAAAAAGAAAAAAAATAAAATAAGAAAAAACTGAAGAGTCTGGTAGCATCTCTACGTTTATCAAAAATAAATAACCCTATCTTTTCTTCTCATCTTCTCTCATGTCCATAACCATGTGCTTATTTATATAAAGAACAAAAACAAGCAAGAAAAAAATGGAAAGAAAGAAAACCACAAACCACACATCTACTGTGCCTAATATTTTGCTATGGAAATGTGCTTCAAAAATTAAAAATTAAAAAAGGGCTTGACACGTCAGAACTCATCTTTTCCTTTTTCATGTCCACCCATGAGAGAGGTACTGGCTACCTGCCTGAAGGAAGAGAAAGCCATGGCGAAATGACGCACCTCGCATCATGCCTTTCAGTAACCAAAATTCGCTTATCACAGGCTGTAGAAAGGAGCAAATTTCAAAGGTGTAGAAACTTCCTACAGAGAATGTGCTTTACCTTTCATTCCTCTCTGAGGACCAACAGAAAATGTGTGTCTTCAGTTGATGAAATTTGTGGTGAGCAAAGCTGTTGGCTTCACAACATGGTTTTACTTTGGAGATACTGCATCTTAAGCCATTTTCTAGTGTTTGTCATATGATGCCCTAAATAATAAAAGAAATATTATTAACAAAACACAACACAATCATCCAGTAAAGATTAAGTTCATAAGTAAAACTTCTGATTAAATAAGTTGCAACTTATTTTCCTAGCTGATTTGGATTCCTTTGGAGAGAGAGATGTTAAGCTACATTTGTCATATTTGATGGAAATGCCAACACCTATTTGTAACCAAGATAAAGGATTGGATTCTCTTACTCTGTGGCTTGAAAGCTGTTATTAGCTGAGTGGATAAAACCACGTTTAAGGCCAACCAGCCTTCTGCTCCACCAATAGATGTCTCTTCCATCATTACCCAGACACCAGAGATGAGGAAGGCATGTCCTAGACATCCCACCTTGATATAACTTCCCACAGATGTATCTTCCAAGACAAAGAGAATCCTTTCTTAAGCTTCATTACAAGCTGGAAATCTTCCGGCAACTAACTTTTCAATAGAAATAATACTTTTTTTTCCCCCCAGAAGCTTAAGTTGTTTCTATGATGCCTTTGTCTTCAAAGATCCCAAATCACCAGGCTAGCCCCTGTTTATTAAAACACTGAAATCTTCTATCTGCTCACTAGCCAGCATGTCTGACCAACACAGAATAGAGGAAAGAGTAAGGAAAATCAGTATATACTGCAGTTTTAAAGCATCAAATCCATAATGAGAAAAGTGAGGAAATTCATGAATCCAGGCTCCCTCCCTGGAAACAGCTGTCACCAACACCAGCTGGTTCTATTTCTAATGCCTAATTTGATGCCAACTACCACATTGTTGTACTATTTAAAAAAAGAAGAAGAAGATTGAAAGGTTGTTTCCTACTTTGTTAGAGGCAGAACTCAAATAATCTGAAACTCTGGAGGTCAATGCTGTGAGTGTTTGATGAGTGGCAAGACATTGTTCCAGAAATACTATTTTTATGGATATGCATGTGTGCTAAGTGAAAAAAAAGTTTCACTTCAATTGAAAAGAAAAATTGGAAGCTGGCTTTTGTGAGATTTTTAACTCTTCTACCAATCAAAAAGATGAAAAGGAGTGTGTGGGTGTGAAAAGTCTTGAACTCAAGAATACTTATTGACTTAATTTAACTAAAAATATTTAGTTATCTAAATTGGAGGTGATGAATTTGGGAATATTTTTTAAGAAAACAGAAATGTCAAAATGAGCTTTAATTGCTCTTTTATGAAACAAATTTCAACTTCTAGAGGCTAAATGGCTGGCACTAAGACCAAGAGTTTTATTGGATTCCTAGGGGGTGAAATACCATTTATCCATACATCCAACTGCTACAACAAGAGAATCTCTTTGGCAATATGGCAACACAAAACTAGTTTGTTTCATAATTTAGCATTTTAAAACCCAGACTGTCTATAAATCCTCTGTTTATAGATGGTTCAGTGATAGCAAATGGAAAACAAGCTACCTCAAGCTGCTTATAAAAGAGTAGGTGACACAGATCTGTGAAGCCTCTCTCAAGGTGTACAAGAGATGATTTTTCTAAGCGCTAGGACTAATATGAATTAAATTAATCTTTGGGAACGGGATGACTTACAAGTGAAAATGCCATAATCTTATGTCATTTGCTAGAGAAGGAAAATTGAAACAGCTGATCAGCTGATCTATTCAGGGCATTTTAATCTAATTTGCACAGGAGTGGGTCTAATTCAGTGGACCTCCTTTAATAAATTTAATGTTATTAATCAGTCATTTAAATCACAGTCTCCCACATGTACGTAATATTAGCTTTGCTGAGGCAAGGGCAAGGAGACTAATGGGAATAAATGAGCAGGCAAGAGTCATGGGCATAATGGCCCAAGAGGTGATGGCCTCCCGTAGCCACATTTTCCAATTTCTTGAGCCTGTGTTCACCTAGGTCATCCTCCTGGCCACTTGATGGGACAGGAGCCAAGTCCCTCCACAGTGGGTCACTTGGGAAGGGAAGACTTTTCAGGGCAGGTTTCTTATCCTGCCCCCCATGTGGAGCATAACTAATCTGCACAACTTCCAGAGCAGACCATGCATGGAAGGTCAGCAGGTCTGTGGTCACCAGCTCACAGCTGAAGGCTGAAGAGGGGCAGATAAAACAGGGTCATTAACTCTCACCTCACAAGACTTGGCAGGTCTCTGTCCTTGAACCAGGTTAGAGTTCTGCATTAATTGCTATTATTGCCACGGCAGTATCTTTGGTGTTTACCGAGGCCCTAATTGGATTACAACACAATGGATGCACACATGCCCTGATTCTATGGATAAGATGATTAAGAGATTGATCAGGCATGTGCGCGTTTCATGTTCCTGCAGTGCTTATGCTGAAACACCGCCTATCTGTGGGAGGACATCATTGGCCTCTTTACATCTTGTGGAAAGCACAAGCCTTTGATTTGAGCTCCAGGAGCTGAAGCAATGCTGGTATAGAATGTGCAGTTATGTGGCATGATGAGGATAGACAAATCCATGTGTCTGACAAATCTGTTTTCTTTCTTAAATACTGTTTTCTGGATGCAGAGGGTCACCGTGGGGGAAGTTCCCAGCTGGGCAACTGGCATCCAAATTGTGCTGGATGATTGATAAAAGAAATAGGAATGGCTCCTCAGCCCTTTCAAGAAGGCGAGTGATTTCAAATCAAAGCTGCCACTTCACCCTCCACTGGTAATAAATCAGTTCAATATGCCTGGATGTGCTGGTTAACTCTGGAGATGGTCAGATCATACAGCTGAAAACAGTCACATTCTTATCAGCAACGTGGTTCTGCAGTGCCATCCTTACTTTCCAGCATCTCTGAGAACACAAACCTTGGATTTTGGTACCTCACCAGGGGAATTTGCACATGAGAGTTCACCTTTCTGTAACAGCTGTTACAGCAAGACATAAAAGAAAATAATGGAAAAGCAGCTGAGTACTTCCTGTGGAAAAAGGGAGTATGGGAACTCATTGCCTTGGAGAAATGGTTTGTATTGTCTATTAATTTACCACCCTCAGAGACATAAATTCAGAACCCACATAAGCTTCAATACAACCAGGTCACATGAATTGAAAGGTGAATGTGTTTATGTGGATCTGACAGGTGTTAATGATGGCTTCCAACAGGAGAAGAAATGCAGGAGAAGAATTTGCCCATTAAACAAGTCCAACAGCATTACTACTTTGTACCAGTATTACTTTCTGTATCCAAGTGTTGCGAAAGTAAACATCCTGCTACCTTTATTTAGGAGAAGATCCTCACGAATGTGATAATCTTTTAAGGCCCAATTTTATCATGCAGTGTGCTTCTATCTGGGTATCCAATGTAATGTTCATAATAAGATTAGCAGAGTGTAAATCTTTATGCAGTTTAAACAAATAGTCTCTTGAGTGTCTGGCATTAGGAATACATTGTTCTCCATTTCCCTACAGGCACTGATGTTGTGTGCTGCAATTGAGATGTATTTGTCTGTATCATATTACAAAGTATTTGATTTAATTTTAAATGGAACTGTCCCATCTCTTCTTTGATTTGACTACCATGTAATTTGGTTAATTAAAATTAATTGGGTATTTCTTTCCATTTGCCACAAAAATGCCAAAGTGTGTAATATGGTATATCAAAGGTAGCTACGTGGAACGTCATTGGCACAGTGCATGGAACAGCCCAATACAGACCCTATTGTTGTAACATCAAATTTATCCTATGAATCTCATCTGTCTAGCTTATATATATAATTCCACATTCACTCAATCTAAATGGTTATTTCCCATATTAATATTCTTATTCGTTTGTTCTGATACCTGGATGTTTCCTAAACCTATTGACTCGTTTAGTACTAATCAGCTTTTAATATGGCCAAACAGAATTAAACACAGGAGAACAAACAAACAAAACCCATACCAAATTCAGATGCCCCATCCTTCCTCAACTTTGTTGTAATTCTGTTGTCTGCTTTACTGATGGACACCAAGAAAAAAAAAAAACACCATTGCAATCAATAGAGCTGGGAGACCCAAACCTGTTGTTCACCTATCTGGGTAGATCAGTAACTGGAAGTTCATCTCATCTCACTGCAGATATCTGAAACAGGACAGAAGAACAGGCAAACTACATTTTTCTCTTCACTGACTCCAGAAAGAGGTTAAAAAATTAACCAGTGTCATGTAAATTCATGTTCCAATCTGTCCTGTTTGTGTTGAGCAGTCCTTGTGTATTTGCCTTCATTCTGCATTACTGTGTGTGAGATGGGCCTCTGTTCCAAGGATGAAAATACAGCCAGCAGAGGTAAATCAGCTGTCTGACCGCTCCTGAGATGTCAACAGTTCTAGGATCATGACATCTGTTGTAATAAGGCCAGTGGCTCAGCACAGAAGGATTTATATCACTGTAAAACTGGAGTAAACTCTCCAATCCTCTGTTGTGATTATTTCATCCACCCCAGTGCATTTCACAGGATGTATAGATTTCACTTGATAATTCCTGCACCAAACTTCAACAGTTTGAGGATCAAAAAGATTGACCTCAAAAGAAAATGTATATCCTTTCTTGATTCAAAGCTCCACCAGCATCACTTAGCTCTTCCATATCCTCGGTGGTAGTTTCCTATGGCTTGTTGCCTCACATTAGAAACCATAAGAGTATCATCCCGGTTCCCAGTAATATCCTGCTGGTAAACAGAAAGTTTTCTGTTTGCTTGTTTTTCAAGAATGTGCTGTTAATCTTTTAATTACTACAAGGGAACAAAAGCTGCAAAGGCATCTCATGTTACAGGACATAGTTTTTGCTAAAGCACTGCCATAATGAGTTCAACAGTGTTAACTTTTTCTGTGATCAATCACAATAACAGCTGATCAGTGATAAAGACTGCTCCTCATGCAGACACTTATTTTAAAGCAGTCATCTCTACAGCACCACCAGCAAAATTTACTCCATGGTTGGCACTGCTTCACCAAATGAGGGATCTGTGATAAACCTGCCCTTCCCTGTCTCCTGCTCCCTGCTGAAAGTGCTCATAATTCACTGCTTCATAACTTACTGCCTGAGCAGGAGCCAGAAACAAAGCCTGTGGCCAGGAGAGAGGGGAGGAGGAAGACAACTGCCTTACTGAAAGGCCAGGCCTACCTAGATGATTAGGCCTCCAGCATGCAGTCTGGCAAGAGATGGCACTTCCCTTCCTCCTCATGTGAGCAGGACAGGTAAGAGGCTTCACCATGTGGATCAGTACAGAGTTGGTCTGTCACCAGGTGACCTGGTGTAGGGACATGCCACCCAGGATGTGGCCCAGGTGGCTGCTATCTGCCCCTCCCCAGCCCCATTCACCTGCTTTTCTCACACTTTAAAAACAAAACAAACAAAAAATGCTCTTACTTTCTTGTTAGAATGAGCATTCCCATGCCTCTACCCACAGCTGTTATTTTAAGTACTTCTAAAGGAATAACTGAGATTCTTAGGTAATTTCTGGGCTCCGTAACCTGAGGCTTTAAGAAAAATTAGGAAACCCATGGCAACTGATTGACAACAGATCCTCAGCTACTTTTACAACATTAGAGAAATACAACAAAAGCATTAGAGGAGTTTTTTGGTTTTCTGACTCTTCATCTAAACCCATAGCAAGTTCTCTGGAACCATGCCACAAAGGCTGAGCCTGCAAAGCAAAGAAATTTCAATTCCCCTGCAAAAACCCAGGGGTTTGTAGGCTCCAGAGGAACAGCCAGGGCTGGTACAAGTGCCAGTGAAGGGGACAGTCTGGAAGGCAAACCTACAGATACCTGTGCCCAAACACAATCAGATAGCCAGGACTGGGAGTCTTGTCTGCAGGTGATTCCTCCTCAGCTGGAAAAGGCAGATGCTAAGGAGACTTCGCTAATTTCCCCTGCCTGGAAACTTGTAATGAGCTCAGAGCAGGAGAATAGCAAAAGGGCACATCTGTTAGTTTCTCCTAAGCTGAAGAGGGCTTAGAGCCAAGGAAGATGTCTAGGGGCTAATTTGCTGGCCTATCTAAAGCACAGGAGAAAGTCTGAGTCTAGGACAAAGCTCCGTGTATTCTGCCTGAGAGCAAAGGAAAGCTGGTGAGTGTCACGAGGAGTTTAGGGCCAGGACAGGTTATGAGACAGGATTTTTTTCATTTACGTTCAATTAAAACTCTAGTCATTCATGTTATACACATCCAGTGGATACAATCTGCTCTTTCCCAGCAAGGTTAATTAGCCAGTGCGTTCAGGCTGTGTCTGGTACTCTTGGGTAATATATATATCAGTAAATGCAGTGTCCCTGAGGCTGCTCTTTGGTCCTGCTACAAATAACATGAGGCAGCCAATAATCACATGCCCATCCAAGTGATGAACAAATTGAAAGGAAAGTTGTGGGAAAGATAAGAAAACAAATGTGGGTTCCAATTTCATGCCACTACTTCAATGTGTCCTATAGTACGTTGACTTGGTGACTTCCCACGTACCTGAAATCTTGTGCCTTTTGAGGGTGAGTGCTACCATAATCCCAGTGTTTTCCTCTTCCCTTTCAGAATTTTGTCCATTCTCACAGATGTTCCTGTACAAGTTTGCCATCACTCTAAAGCAAGCGTGTCATGGCTGACCAACTGTGTCACCCCTGAGATCCCCCAGCTGTATCACTTAGTACTATACCTGCTATGGAGAGCAAGGGAACACAGGCATCTGGCACACTTCCTACAGATCAGTCCCACCTGCAGCACCTTGTCACTTGGCCTGTTTGCATTAGACAGAGCTGCACAATGTGTAAAATGCCTTTGTCAGCTAGTATGGTGGATTCTGTCTTATAATCACAGCTGATGGCTAAATAGAAAAAAGCTTGACAAAGTCCACACTGCATTTTTAATTGCTGTTGGAATCGTCAGAACTAACCCATCCTGTTCCTGTTTCTCTCTTCCTGTTTCTGATGCCCACAGTCATCATGCTTGTGCTTGGCAGGGGTTCAGAGCTGCAACTGGGAGCATCCTGAGGCTTGTGAGATCCCACAGCACCAGTACGTAACTGCTACTCTGTCGCAAGCCTAACAGCACAGACCTCTTGGAGAACCACATGATGATATACTTAATTTTTAAACCTGTTATTTTTAAACTAATATTTAGAAATCCAAAATAAGTTAGCTGTGCTTCCCTAAAGACAGAACTACTGCAGAATAATTGGGATAGTTTCAAAGCAAATGTGAATCCTTAATCACTTGTGAATGTTGCACAGTAACAGGCTGTATTAACAGGAACTTGTGTCCTCCATCCAAAAAATGCTTGCAGATCACAGAAAACAATCAAGCCCAAAGTCTAGAAAAGCCATCTCCAGCAAACAGCATGGGGATCTCATAATTAAGCATAAGTTGTGAATGCGTGTCACTAGTCTCAGTTTGGAAAAGAACATTTCTGCAGTCAATATAAAACACAGTTTCATGACTGTGTAGAAGGAACTGAATGGGCATTTATTATTTACTGTTTTAGGAAGATCAGAAATTAAGTGATAAAATGTTATTTACTGTTTCAAAGTTATGATACTTTTGATCAAATTAATAACATTCTCATTGCTCGCTATAACCACAGTCTCTTTTATATGCTGAGACTGCTACAACCCTACTGCTCTTTTCACAATTCATTTGCTCTCTTCATTTAATTTATGTCCTCATTTCTAAGACTACTGCAGAAAGTCTATGGAAAAAACAGATTTCTTTTTTTCCCCCAAAAGCTGGAGCATGGAGTTATTCATTTGTTAGCTTTTGGGAAACAGAAGAATAGCATAGACCAAGGGCAGGAAATTCAGAATTCAAGTGCAGAGCAAGTATCTGATAAAATAAATAAATGCATAAAGCAAACAAACACGTTAAACCTATTCTCAATCTGAGCTGCTCATTTGACCGGTCTTCTAGTTGCTATATTGCAAAGCAAAAGTTTTGCATTTTGCTTGAGAAACACCACACAAGTTAGAAGAAATGCCAACACTGGAAAATGCAGTGATCTTAGATTGGTCTGCCAGTTGGGAGGATTGGTTTTCTGATTACATGGCACTCATCATGTTTCTTTTTCTATACCTGTTTTGTGTGAATGTTACTAACTCGTCTGGGTAATGTTTTATCTGGAGCTTTACTGTCCCTGCTGAATTCCATTGGCTTCTGTTCCTGTAATGTACACAGTCTCAATTTGGAAGACTAAACACTCTAAAGACTCTGGAGTTATGGTTTTTGAATGCTCCACTATCAATTTCTGTATTTCATATAAGCTACCATTTAACTGACAAGTTAGATTATGAATTAACTTCCCTACCATCTGTCCTGCATGCTTTCTGCAGTTAGCTAAATGTACTTGTAGGAGGTCTGGCATTTATTTCTCTGAACGACAAAATGGAATAGGCAACACTAATTTCCTACAAGCAGACTTTCCTGCTCCATTTTCAATATTTTGATGAATTCCACTGATTTCTTGGTGTACTTTAGTGTATATACACCAATTGGTTAAAAGTTTCTATTTTATCTATTATCTATTTATCTATTATCTATTTTATTTATTTTTTCAATTTATCTATTTTATTTCTACTGAAAACTTACAATCATGTCTCCATGATTACCAGTTATACCTAATTTTTGTGATTGGGTGCACCAGACAGTTTGCTGATGACACCAAGATGAATGGTGTAGTTGATACAACAGAAGGGAGGGATGCCATCCAGGGTAATCTGGACAGACTCAAAAAGTGGGCACATGAGAACCGAATGATACTTAACAAGGCCAAGTGCAGCATCTTGCACTAGGGTCGAGGTGTTCCCAGATACGTGTACAGACTGGGAGAAAAACTTGTGGAGAGCAGCCCTGCAGAGAAGGACCTTTGGGTTCTGATGGATGAAAAGTGGGACATGAGC
>PPHD01008875.1:9299-21292 GCA_002909625.1 Bambusicola thoracicus | reverse complement strand
GCGGTTATTTTTAGCAGCGCTCCGTCCATGAGTCTGTGTGTTAAGAATTTGTTTTCATCATTATTTATTAAAACATCGTCGCTGCTTCAGGCAACGGGCCGCGGCTGCAGGCGGGGATCGCGGCTTCGGTTCGCTCGCGGTTCATCCGGAGGGGAAAGATCCCGCTTTGCTTTTTTTCCTTCTGGTTCGGATCCCGCCTCTCGTGTTACCGGGCACAGCTGTGCCCATCAGAAATCAGCGCCCCACCCTCCTCCCAGCTGCGGAGAGCTGCGGGTGCCGTTGGGGGCGGTTGGGCCCGGCGGGGGCTGCACAGCTGCAGCCGATGGCATCGCACCGCGGGCGCTGGGCTGGGCTCGGGGCTCCGAACGGCACCTCCGGTTTGGGTCCGTTGTCTGCAGATGCGGCGCCGTTAACAGATGCTGGTTTAGGCTAACGTGGTGAGGAGTGGTCGTGTTTTGTATAGAGGTGTTCATTGCTGCTGAGGAAAAGGCATGACGGTGCTGGTCTGCTCTTGGAAAGGAGGGAGAAGTTGCTTTGCTAACGTTTTTGGTTATTGAAACTCAAGAGGTGTTTTGCAGTCCCTCCTTTTCTCGCTCTTGAGCCATTTTGCTGCTTTTGCATTCCCCCCCGCGGCACAGTGCACACCCAGCCCTGTCCCGGCCCCGTGCCGCACTGCCGAGCCTCCCCAGGGCCGTGCCCAGCTGTGTGTCACAGGTGGAACATCCTTCAGTGGCAAAAAAAGGCATGGAATCTGGTCAGAGCTGCCAAAGTCCTCCTGAAGGTAATTAATCGTGCTGCCGGCTGAAACTGAGAGCAGCCTGAAAACAAGGGCAGGCGTTAATAAGTTTAATTACACGTCCGTTGCGCTGCTCAGTAAAGGTGTTGCGCTCGGTGTGGCCGTGTGACGCAGTGAGCTGCCCCGGGAGCCCGAAGGCTGCAGCACCTCCTGCACTTCATGGCAGGTCGGGTTGGCCCAGCACAGCAGTGCTGTCCTGGCAGGACGTGTGCACAGTGCATGTGGGGACCTCAGCCCCATGCTCAGGAAAAGGCTGCGTTTGCTGCTCCTCGGGAGCGTGTGAGTTCCGCCGTGCCGCTCCTCTCCGTTGTTCCCATAACATCGCTTCGATGTTTATTTGTCAGATGGAAGCAGAGCGCTCTGCGGGGTGAGGCAGTAGGGAAGGAATGGCTGAGAACTGCGGCAGTGGCCGGGAGGTCAGTGGGAGGCAGCTCTGTGTCACATCCGTCCGCAGGGGATGGGATGTGGCCCTGTGCCGGGCAGGCAGCAGCACGGGGCCGTTCCCCGGTGGGGAATGGACTGGGACGTCCCTCAGTCTGCTGCTGCTCCCACAGTGGAACAGAAGGAGGTTGAAGAAAAGCTCGTAGGTTTTTTTCCACGTCTGCTCCCGGCTGACTTCTGTGCTCAGTTCCATCTTTCAGCAACATTGGGAACGTTTCCATCACAAACCACACAAGTCAGCAGCTGGGTGGTTTCAGGCAGGTGAGGTCCTGAAATGCAAACCGACGGGGTTGCCCCTCGGCTTGTCTTCACAAGAAAGCAATTCTGGAAGCAGACTCTCTGAGTTGAACACACAAATTCACATTAACCCGGTGCAGGCAGGCCCTGAATATTTCCTTCCCTGTGCCCTCAGCCACGTGTATCTCTCTGCTCCTGAGGGAATATGGAGCCTACGCTCCCAGCTGCCCCCAGCCCTGCAGTGCAACTGCGGCCGAGAACTGATCCTGTCCCCATTGCCACACTACAGCCCTGCGGTGTCACGGGGAGGGAGAAGCTGCTGCTCCCAGCTTGTGTGAGTGCAGATTCTGACTGGGGTTGGGCTGCTGTCAGCCCCACAGCAATGGCACCCTACAGCAATGGCACCCCACTTCTGGTGGCTCCGGAGGGAGCAGTGGGGTGGGAGTGCATCTCTTCACTCGGTAATGTTTTATGACTTTTATTATTTAGAACAGCAATCCACTCTGATTGCTCTTAGGCAGTAAACCTCTCCTTTAATAACCAGAGCCTGGCTGCCTCTGTGTAGGGCTCTCAGGTCAGTGCCAGTAGCAGCGCTGTTATTTCTCTTTAGAAATAATGTGGTGTTTTATGAGATTTTTTTTTCCCCTCCTTCATTTCGACTGAACTTTAGGTATGTAGAAAGGGATTACAGTAAGGCCTGTGGCAAAAGAACTGCATGTGCTGCTTGGAAGGAGGGATCCTGCTGTGAGATGTCTCTGGGCAGCTGTCTGTTCCCACTGTATTAAAACAAAGGTGTAAGGACTGAATCTGATGAGCTCATATAAGCCGGGTTGTTGTTTTGTTGTTATTTCTGCACGTCTTGCCAGCCCTTGGCTGCTCTGAGCCCTGCGCTCCTTGAGGATGGCTGCAGGAGGGCCGGGCCGTGGTGGCTGCAGGGGCTGCTCTGGGACTGCGGGGAGCCGCATCCTGCCCGGCCCTGGGTGAGGCCGAGGGGTCCCGGGGTGGGCAGTGCCACCTCCCTGAGCCGGGGGCGACCTGAGGCCTGGGCCTGTGCCGCCTGCAGCAGGACGTGTGGGAGCTGGGACAGAGACAGCAAATATCTTCCAGGAAGCGGCTCGTGCCGCGGATGTCCTGTTCCTCACTAACAGCCATGGGAAGTGTTCTCTCCTCTGGGTCAGAGTGTGGAGGTGTGAGGACTCGGTGTCCTTCCCTGCACTCGCTCCCAGCTGTGCTCCACAGGGCCCAGCCTGGCCATTGTGGTGACGCTGTGACAGCAGGCCCGGCAGCAGGCTGGGCTGGGGGTGCTGGCAGTGCTGGTGCTGCCCTGGGAGCCTCTGGCAGAGAGACCTCAGCCTTCCTGTGGGATCTCAAGCAAGAGCCTCTGATGGCTGGCACCTGCTAGTCTGAGGATACCCAGGGGCCTATGTGAAGTGTGGTGGGGTAGAAGTAAATGTTTGTTGAATGTGGTGAGAGCATAATGTGTCCCGAGAAGCTCCTGCTTGGTGGTTCTTTGTGCTGCACATCTGCACTCCCACCCGCGGTCTTGCAGCTGCAGTAATTTTGGATGAAAAACACCCTCGGTTTGTTTTAATCTCAACAAAAAAGTCTGTGCCAGCATGAGGCGGTCGG
Organism: Bambusicola thoracicus; assembly: GCA_002909625.1. Taxonomy (NCBI): domain Eukaryota; kingdom Metazoa; phylum Chordata; class Aves; order Galliformes; family Phasianidae; genus Bambusicola; species Bambusicola thoracicus. The sequence continues at coordinate 18,189 of PPHD01008875.1, read as the reverse complement.
GCTCAGTGCATTCCAGCATGCAGTTCCTCAGCTGTAGGTTTAGGTTATCAATATTTATATATGCCTACACAAGAGTGCAGTCCCAGCTCAGTTGCTTGGCTCTTCTAATTTCATCTGTAAATTACAGAACGAAGCCTTCCTGTAAATGCCCACTGCGGAGCTTAGTGGGGCTGAGCTGTCTGTTCTGGCTGTTAGCATGGTGCTCAGTGCTGGGGGAACCTGATCCATCTGCCCATCTTAGAGCTCAGCTACGGGAAGGTGATACGGATCCTTTTCTGTGAAAATAGTGTAAAATTGCCACAAAGTACTGGGAAATGACTGTGCTCAGTTCCTAAAGATCAATTTATTTGCAATAGAGAATTGCTGATGGGGTGGAGAGCCTTTTGCTTCTGAGCCACTGCTTCTGATCCCATATGGGTCTCTATTAATGCCAGGCTTTTAACATTTGAGGGCCGTTGGTCGTCCCCTGAGCAGAGATGGTGGTGTGGCCATGCGGGTCTCTGCGGACCCCTCAGCAGGTGCCACCACGCTGGTCCTGGCCATCAGCCCCACGGGGTCTCCTCCATCCATGCCATCGTGCAGCCTGGGCGGGATCACCCTGCTGGTCCTCATCACCCCGGGTCTGTCCATGGCCTGAATCTTAATGGAAAATCTTCAGTGCTGTTTATCTTAGATTTGACTTTGGCTGTTCTCAAGATTGCGTGTGGCGCGTGAGTCACTGGAAGCCATGAATTTTGCATGTACTATTGACATTTCAGTGTTTTGGTCAGCTTTGTTCTGGAGACTGACAGAACTCTACATGCAGGCAAAGCAATCTGATGGGAAATATTGGGAGCACTGTGCTGAGAATATCTCGGATTGCCTTTATTTCTGTCCTTCCGTGCCTTTGAGTAGGGCAGCATACTCTTTCTGGACAGGCAGACCCACACGTGGTCTCTTTGGAAGACTCGGAGTACTTGCCAGAGGTTGGAAAGGTCGCAGTTTGCTGAGATCAGAGCTTTTGTGAGCTGCCATACATGGGAACATTTTATGTGGTGCAGACTGCAGAGAAAGCAACTGCTCCCTCTGCTCTCTTTATTTTTCCCTTGCCACTTTGTGGCTGTCTTGTGTTTTCCCTGGGAGTATCTGGCTATCTTTCTTTTTGTTTTTTTCCCCCCCTTGAGCACTCTGATTTTGCTGTAAGAGTTACAGTGCCATTGATTGTATTGGCTGCCTCTGAAAATGGTGTGCTGCTTGCTGTCTGTGGGCTCCCTGCTGCTAAATGCTGCCAGTGGGACTCCGGAGCATTTAGATCAATCAATAGGGCTATCATGGCCTTATTTTCCACACTCTCCCATCCTGGGGTCGTGTGTGACAGTCGAATGGAGCACACGAGTCCTCAGACTGTTGGTTACAGAGTGAGAGTCTGCACTCTGACTGCATCTGTGTACAGCTGTATGCGTGTCAGGAGTGGGAGGAGGGTGCCTGTGCACAGGGGGATGCTATTCTGGGCCATCTCTTATATCACAGCAAAAAATTCATAGGAATATTCTGCAGTTGTTGCTAACAGATAGGCTTCACCGTTTCTCTGGGCAGGAAAGCATCCACTGACACGGTTGCATTTTTCTTCCAGATCCCATCTAATGCCGAGGCTGAAAGAATCGCGCTCCCACGAGTCTCTGCTCAGTCCCAGTAGTGCTGTTGAGGCTTTGGATCTCAGCATGGAGGAAGAAGTGGTCATCAAGCCGGTCCACAGCAGCATCCTGGGACAAGACTACTGCTTTGAGGTAAGGAGCACATCTGTATGCCCTGTAACAGAGCTGGCTGGGGAGCCAGGCATTGGGTTGTGCTGTGGGCTTTTGCTGTTACAGAGCATTTCTGCTCTGAATCGTTACACAGAGACCATTCCATGGGCAGAAAATTACTTCATCTTTCCAAGGAGGAACATATCCACAAATCAGAGCGATGAGCTCTTTGCATTGTAACCATTGTCACAGCAGGGCATGCGTGGCACAGGTGCTGGACTGCTTAGAAATGTGTATTAGCAGAGCATAAACGTGTAGTTTATGTTCATGCAGATATCAGAAGGTGCTGTGCTCTATTCTGTGTTTACAGAGACATTATCTGTGGTCACAAGGACTGCTTTTGTCAGTGGGAGTGTTGAGCACTTTGTCTAGAAAATCCGAACTTCGCTTGTTTGTATTGTAGGGTATTTTTTACATGGCTGTATGCATTTTGTAATGGCTCATGGCTAGGTCTTCACTAGCAGGAGGCAATGGGACACGTACAAACAAGCCTGTTGTTAGGTAACACGGTGCCGTACCTCTTGGGAATAGCTTGTCATGCATCATGGGTGGAAAAGTATTATTGCTTATGGCAACATAGAATAGAGAATCAGGAAATGGTTTTCTTGCAGTAATTAGATGGTCAATACCTGTGTTGAAGAGAAGGTAACCTGGTTGTACTGGGACATCAAAGAGCAGGTGAAACAGGGCAGTGCTGTGCTGTGGGGGTTGATGGGGTTGCAGGCATTCCTAGGATGGGCAGAGCTACACAAAGACGGCTGTGTCAGTGCCCAGGAGTCAGACAGGGCAGAGGAAGATTTCTCTGAAATTAGTTTAGAATTAGTTAGAATTTAGTTTGAAATAAATGATTTCAAAGATCATCTTAACATTTAAGCAGGTAATGCTGAAAAAGTCTTAATAAATAAAGAAACAAATAAATAGCCCCAAACACGAACTCTGAAGTTGAGGGAGTGGGTTGAGATGCAAATTCTCCAGTGCTGCTCATTCTCTGTAGAACTGAGCAAGTGTGGCAGGTCAGCAGAGAACAGTTCTGTAAATTATATGGCCTCCATTACATTCCACTCAAGAAAGATAAAATGAAGCTAGATGGAAAATAGATGTGACATCCATAATATAAGAGTTGTTTATCAATTCTGTTCAGTACACAAGAGCAGGGGAAGGGATATGAACAGTACTTGAGGAAAGTTGACTGGGAGGGAAATTACACAAGTCGTGCACTTGTAAGGAGGAGGACAATTCCATTTTTAAGCAAGTTGGATCAAGGAGAGTCATCCAGAAAAGAGAACACGTTAATTGCTGTTCTGCAGATCCTGCAGAGGAAGGGAAGAATGATGGGAAACAAAAGGGACATTGATCTGTAGCTGACGGTTACTCATCAGCAGGCTCCAGAGGGAAGGGCTTAGGTGAGAGCTAAACGGCACGTCGTGTTAATGCCTTGGTCTTGCATCTTCAGAGAGGCTCCTTCAAATGCTGCGCTAGGTGGGATGTGAAATGAGTTAGCAGATCTCTCTGGATCCCCGCCGGGTGGTGTGCAGAGCCCAGCGCTGTGTGCTGCATCGCGTGGTTCTCCGGGCCAGGAGGGGTGGAACTGCGCGAGCGTTTTCCCCTCCTCGGTGCCTGAAGGTTGCCTTGGGTTGTTTTGCTTTGGAGAAGGCTTTAAGGTCCGTGAAACTCACTTTCTTACTGACTTGCTGAGTACTTGGAAGTCAGTATTTTCTTGTTTTCCCCATTGACTGATTTTAAATTGATTCAACATCATCATCTTTCTCCTTATAAGACCTTCCAGTCAGCAGGACCGTCCGGTGCCCCCGCAGAGGCTGCGTGCGCTAAATATACAGCGAGCGGCTCAGCCTGCTGAGGGGCACTGCGAGTCCCATCTCCCGGAGCCTATTCCTGGCTCTGCTGTTTGTGGGATCCTGGTGACCCGGAGCAGGAGTGGCAGTCAGAATGGAAGGGTTCTGTTCCTGTGTTAGCAAACCAAAGTCTTGTGTCTATGGGCAGAAAGAAAAGGCTGCTGCAGGGCTGTAAAACCAAGCAACCTCATCCTGGCCTTTCCTCGAGCAGAGAGGATATAGAGAAGAGATTTAGCACTGCTGGGGAAGCAGTCACCATTGCTCACGTGGCCCTCCAGCCCCTGCCTGGCCATCATGGCTCTGCTGCCCTGGTGTGTCCTCCTGCAGGAGGCTGTGCTGGTACTGTCAGTGTGAGCCTTACCCTGGAAAGACATCTCAATGCTTCAGGTGAAACAGCTGCTGTGTGAAGTGGAAGTTGGTGTTCATCCTCTGGTGCTGCACCACTGGGGCCCCTTGTAGTGCACTGAGTATCCTCAAAGCAAACAGTACTGAAGACATTGTAAAAATGGCAAAATTTTATCTGCCTTGAAGGGTCACCCACTCGTGAGTTTTATTAACAAGAGTTTATCCTTATCCTTGTAGTATTCTAGCATATCCACAATCTTGTTGAGATGAGAATACTCTCTTTATTAAGATAATCAGTATCTCATGAAGATCACTAATCCATATGATGCTCAGGTCGGAGCTCAGGACCTGAAATGGTTTTTCCCACTCTGGGGTCCAGAAGATGTTCTTCTGAAAACAAGGAAAGGTGATTGCTGCTGGGAGCTTCGGGCTGAGTCTGGAGGAATGCCGAGTGGTTGCAGTTCCTCTTTAGTTCATTTAAGGATTTTCACTCTCTCTGTCGTGAAACGTGGTGGTTCAAAGCATCACATGCGCAGGGCCCATTATCTTGTGTTTTCTGGTGTGGAAGAGGAGAAGTAATTGGAATTTGCTTCCATGATTATTTCTGTGCCATACAGAGTTGCCCTGTCTTTCTGCTGGCCTTCGGGGGCTGTTGCTTCACGCTTGGGTAAAGCTGTTTACTTAAAACTTAAAAATAAATAAATAAAAACAAATTCCCATCACCTTTCCTTACTCCCCTCTCCCCCAAATCACAGTCTGCAGTGTGCTGGTCAAGACATAATCCTGTTCCTTTCCCTGTAGGTGACGACTTCATCAGGAAGTAAGTGCTTCTCGTGTCGTTCTGCAGCAGAGCGAGATAAATGGATGGAAAACCTGCGGCGTGCCGTGCACCCAAATAAGGTAGTGGCTATGAGGAATTGCCTCTGTTATAGTTCAGTTCCTCGTTATTACATTTTATAGCCCAGTGCATAGTAGCAGCAGGGGACGTATTGTCATTTCAGTGAGTAAGTGTAATTGTGGGTCAGCCTTTTTCCATTTGCTTTCTTCCACAATTATATTTACAGGAAAGTGCCAATTATTTCTTCCCTCTTTTCTCAGCACGTGCAGCTTCAGCTTTTGCTGAGACACGATCAGCTCTCAAGAATCTTCAGTCTTGCTCTGTTACTAATGGTACTTGCCACTTAAGTAGGACTCCCTGCAAAGTGCTGGGACAGATGGCCAGTAGCTGCCAGCAGAACCAGGGAATAGTATTAAGAGTTCACACATCACGTTTTCTGACTCTGGCAATTCTTGCATTGTGATAGAGATATTCAGGAGGCACATGGCAGTGAGTTCTTGGAGGTGATAGTGGAACATAGCTTTCACTTTTATGGGCAGTTGTGTGTTTTTATGACCCACTAAGACTAAATATGTCCTAAAATAAAGTCTACAGCTGCATCTCCCTCTCTCTGCACTGGAGTTAGCTAACAAAGATTGATCAAGGCTCATCAGCTGCAGGATTTCACAGCTGATGAGCTCCATCAACAAGTCACTTTCTGCTGATCAGAGAAGACACAAACGATGGGATCCTGTGAATTCATTCTTTGCATCAGAGACACATAACTGCATTACAGGTTAGCTCTGGGCCTGGCAGGCTGCTAACAGAGCCCCAGCCCTCCATATCTGAGCTCATTGTTCCTCGTTCAGCACAAGAGATTTCCTTCTTGAGAATGGGAGCAGCAGAGGGAGAGTTGGGCTTCTGCCCCTCGCAGTGCATCCTGCACATGGAGTTCAGTGCTCCAGTGCCTTTCTGAGCACAGCGGCCTGGCAGCAATGGCCTGAGTGAGCTGTGAGGTTTGGAAGGTCACACTGTGAGAAAAGCCCGAGGAATGTGAGGGAGGGAAGGGCACTCAGTGTGTCTTTGAGACGCAGTGTTCAGTGGAAACGCATTTGGAAGGATGCCTTCCTCTTGAAACATGCTGCTGGCTGATGGCTAACTTTCCATCTTTGTTTGAGTTCGGAGACAATAAACTCTCAGTGTCGGAGTTGATATTTCTGTCAGGAATTCGGTGCTCTTGTATAGTTCCTGTGTGTACTTCCTGAACCTACAGTACCCCATTGAGGGCTCCCATCAGAGATGTTCCTGCCCGGACTGCAAATCCAAGCAGAGTAAGCCTTGGTTGCAATTTCACAAGGGCCTTCCAAACCAGGCAGGTTACTGCAGGGCCCGTAAGTCACTGCTGCAAATGCCCCTGGGTGTTCTTCCAGCGTGAGGTCAGCGTTGCCAGGAGCTGTGTCAGATCCACAGTATCCCTTGCTACATGCTATCCAAATGACACCAGGCCAAAATTTCTATTTCTGAATCGTAATGATTCTGCTGTGTGACTCACTCTGTCCTCTCCATCTCCTAGCTGGATGCTCTGGACTTCTGCCTTAAAATACTGAGGTTTTGTAAATGTTTCTTCCATGTCAGAGGTAGCTGTGTTCTGGCCATGGATGGGCGATCCCTGGCTGTGCATTGGGGTCCTTTTGTTGTTGCTCTGTTACACTCAAAAAAAAAAAAAAAAAGCCAAAAATGTATCGCATTGCTGCTGCAAAGCGGTTGTGCAGATCAGGGAGGTGGTAGTTTGGTACCTGTGACGTAGGTGTTGCTTTGCAAAGGCCATCAATCATTGGTTGGGTTCGTTCGGGTTTCTTTTGAGGTCCTCTTGGCAGTGGATTGGATTTGGCCCATTTGCGATGCAGAGTTTTATTTTCCTTGTTGCTTATATTAATTGGCACCAGCAGATGTGGAGAGCACGGTGATATTTGGAAAATTAACATAAGTAGCATTATTATGCAAATTCCTGAGAGCCAGTATTTCCTTAAAATAAAATGTAATTAAGCCTCTGCTCATTTAGCACATCTGAAATAATTAACACCTATCTCCAGTTTTGTTGTGCATGGCTTTGTTTTTCTTCTTGACCTTTTTTCTTCGCATCTTTCTTTCTAGGACAACAGCAGAAGGGTAGAGAATATGTTAAAGTTATGGATTATCGAAGCCAAGGACCTGCCAGCAAAGAAAAAGTACTTGTGTGAATTATGCCTGGATGATGTTCTTTATGCACGAACTACCTGTAAATTGAAAACTGATAATGTCTTCTGGGGGGAGCACTTTGAATTTAATAACCTCCCATCGCTCAAAAACATTACGGTGCACTTATACAAAGAGACTGACAAGAAGAAAAAGAAGGACAAGACCAATTTCATTGGGCAAGTGAACATCCCTGTCAGCTCTGTCACAGGACGGCAGTTTGTGGAGAAGTGGTACCCTGTGGTCAGCCCCAACCCCGGGAAGGGCAAATCCCCGGGGCCCATGATCCGCATCAAGTCACGCTACCAGAGCATGAGCATTCTTCCCATGGAGATGTACAAAGAGTTCGCCGAGTACATCACTAACAACTACATGGTGCTGTGCTCGGTGCTGGAGCCCTCGCTGAGCGTGAAGAACAAAGAGGAGATGGCATCTGCGCTGGTGCACATCCTGCAGAGCACAGGCAAGGCCAAGGTAAGAGCCGTCGGCGCCTGCTGGCTGCCAGGGCAGAGCGCAGGAGCGGTCTCCTGGGTCGGGCTGTTGGAAGTCACTGCTGCAGTTGGTCTCAGCCATCACTAATACAGTGTAATTTTGCTTTTTCTTGCAAGCAAGTTGGTAGCATGTGCATTGCTAATTGCTTAATTAGTAAGGAGATCAGTAGGACCCCAAGATACCAACCTGAGTCATTTTTCTCTGTTTCTGGAGGCTTAGGGGCCAGACTCTTATTCTATGAATAGGCACAAATGTAGCAGAAAGGAAGAAGGCACTTCTCAAGGATAAAGCGTGAGCAGTGTTGGCTTAAGCTACGCTGCCTGCATATGCTGGGTGTTCCTGTGGGATCCCAGAAGGTTTCCCTGCTGCGCAGCACTGCAGCACCAAATGTGAGAGCCTATGAGGGGCTGCCATGAGAATTCCAAAGCAAAGTGCACCTCCAGGCACACACGTCTCTGCAGTCCTTGAGGTTTGTGCTGTTGCTTTCAGAAGGAATGTGATGGGGCAGCAGTGCAGGAAGGCGTGGGCGATCTGGGGTGCTGCTGGGACAGGATTCACTGGGGAGCTGATGTTGGCCAGCTTGTAAGTGGTGGAAATGCAGTGTGTGACCGTCCTTTATGGCTCAGAATCCCAGGTCTGAGAAAGAAGTCAGTCAGGAAGAAGAGGGAGCGGGATTTACTGCTAGTGGTGGTCCTGAGAGCGAGGGCAGAGGAGCAGGGCTGGAAAGCCCCTTACTAGAGAGCACTGCTGAGCACTGAGTTCTGCCAGGCATGGAGTTGCCACGGAGTGTCCTTGCATGTCCACAAGTGCCACAGCACAGCCAAGGCAGAGCATCGGCAGATTTGTTAGCTCCCTGAGCTCTGCAGCTGGTCTCTGGGAAGAGCAAGATTTCTAGAGCTTTAGCAGAGCAGAGATGCAAGCTGCTCACCTGAGGGGAACTGTGAGGCTCAGTGCTTCCTCTGCAGCCTCTGCTGTTGCCTGGGATCATGGCAGGGTTCGTGGATTAGATTTAATTACCATCTGTTGTACAGAGAAGTGGCTTGGCCTCCTGGATAAGTTCAAGGCAGGAGAAGCTCTCTGAGAGGATTGCGAGGCTGTGGTTCTGCTGCTGCAGAGGGAATGAAAATANCCTCTGCAGCCTCTGCTGTTGCCTGGGATCATGGCAGGGTTCGTGGATTAGATTTAATTACCATCTGTTGTACAGAGAAGTGGCTTGGCCTCCTGGATAAGTTCAAGGCAGGAGAAGCTCTCTGAGAGGATTGCGAGGCTGTGGTTCTGCTGCTGCAGAGGGAATGAAAATAGCAGCCCTAAGCCTTCCTGACCCCAGGATGGGGCCACAGGGCACTCAGCGAGGGGTGCAGCCC
>PPHD01008874.1:6181-21293 GCA_002909625.1 Bambusicola thoracicus | reverse complement strand
AAAAAAAAAAAAAAAAAAAAACGTACTAATTTTATGTTATTTTTCTAGCTGCTCCAACTTCTACCAGAAACTCTTAAAAACTTGTTTCATGTCTATACTTTCCTCAGGTTGTACAGTTTGCGTGCTCCTGGTACCTGTAGTCTACAAATACACAGTCATGTTTTAAATTTATTAAAAGTTTTTAAAAAAAAGCAAATTAAAAAACCACATAGCTTACTATCCATTCCTCAACATCAAAAATATAAGCCTGGACTCACCCATTTCAGGACTAAAATATCTCAACTAAGTAGTTTCTTGCAAGCACAGAAGATTTAGTAACAAGTGCTTTTACCTGTAGCATCTGTCTGTAAGTGGAGTAATAACCAGCCTAGGCGTATTGCCAAGATATTCATATCCATATCTCAGTCCAGCATTGATCATTCTCGTTTGAAGATGCCCTTCCTAAGAAAATAAGGCACTGACTTTCTAGATGAATTTATTACAAAAAGAGAAAAAAAACCGACATACTATTCCTCAAATTTGTAAATGAGCACAACACTTTTAAAACAATTGGTACATTGTTCTGAGACAGCTTGTGATTAAATTCAACAAAAATATCACCGTTTAATAGATAGTAAAGTATAAACACAAATCCATTTTTCCATTAACTTCTATCTAGAAAAAAATCCTACTAACCACATTGCTGAGTAAAACAGTCTTGTTTAGCTACTTAGAAAGATGAAGGTCTTTCTAAAACAGAAACAGAAGTAATTCTATCTCAGAATTGCAGGAAGGTTGAAGTTGGAAGGGATCTTTAGTCTACCATTCTAAACCAACCTCTCTTCTCAGACCCCTAGAGTACACTAAGCAGGCTTGTATCCAGACAGCTTTTAAATATCTCCAGAGTAGGAGAGTCAACAGTCTCTCTGGGCAACCTGTTCTACAGCTCAGTCATCCACACAATAAAGAGCATTTTCCTCATGTTTAGTCAGAACTTTCTGTGTTTCACTTTCTGCCCATTTCCTCTCATCCTATTACTGAGCACAACACTGAGGACAGTCTGGCCCCATCCTCTTGTCATCCTCCTTTCAGATACTTGTATACATCAATCAGGACTCCCTGAGCCTTCTCCGAGCTGAACAGGCCCAATTCCTTCAGCCATTCCTCTTATGAGAGATATTTTAGCAGCCCTTCACTAGACTTGCTCCAGGAGCTCAAATGACCAATAGCTGAATTTGTAGTCAACTTGATAGCTCTAATATGGCAATACAATACATTCTAATTTTAGGTGCAATGTTTTCTGTAATATGGGAAATCTTGTCTTGACAAATGCACATATATTGTATATTACCACTACACAGTATAAAAGTTGCTATTTTTCCAATACATAAATAAAATAACATTGACATCAGATTAAAATCTTTAATTGTCATCCCCAGTTAACAACAGCAACCTCTCCTGCAGATTCAGCCAACATTCTGAGATTCAGCAGTGATGAGTAAGTGATTTTAATTAAAAACTGTTTGTATTTGGTTACTGGACATTTTAGTTAACAATCCACAGACTTATCAGTTAAAGTTATGTTCTTATCAGCAGAAATTATCACATGACAGTAACTATTCTCTGTGTCAGCACGCAGACAGAAATTGAAAAGGTGTGAAAGAAATTACCTTCTAATAGGACTGAGAGGTCTCACTTACCTCCCAGTAGTATCTAAGCTGACTTAGCCATTCAAAGTCATTCTCATCTTTGATCTTCTTGCTTACTAGAGATGCAAGAACATCCCTAGCATGAACATCAAGCACAACAAGTGCTCCAAGCGTCACACGATTCTGCTTAGACAGCTTTCCTCGCACCAAGGTGACAATGTCCTCTATCTGTCTATTATTCTGTTCCAGAAAATCCTCTAGTGCCTGAGGAAATTTTTACAAGTTAGGTAGCTGCGGGTTTAGTCTAAGGCATAAGGATTTTTTTCCTCATATTACTCTTATTTCTCTGTATCAAAATATTTCTTCTCACTACTATAATAGTAAACTATTGTTCACAGACATAGTTCAACAGAGCCTTTATCTGTTTGATTCTGTTTTGTTTTGTTTTGTTTTTTAATGGTACAGAACAATACATGGAGACATCAGTGACACATATCAGGAAACAAAACAGCATAATTTTTTTCTTCCTGGAATACAGGAATTACTCCTTAGCTTTTTGTAAATTTCACATTAAGAAAATGAAAATGACACATATTTTAAGGACTGGCTTATACGTGTACAATACATTTTCTATGCTTAAGGAACATTGCAATACTAGAAAAACACCTTTAAGTTCTACAGTAGTTAGAAACAATCTGGTTACAATCTATGTTCAGTTAATCATTTTCATGCTCATAGGTCGTGGTAAATAGAAAAGGCCCAATTTAAGGAAAGTGCTTATATCGATACTGATAAGTGCCTCACTAAACTGAAATGAAAAAGAAATACATGGGAACCTGGAAATCGTTAGAGTTTGCCACTTAGATATCCACATCTTTTGCACTCAAATGCATGCTCTTTCAGGAACGAGCATTCACTGAACTTCCACAGTAAGCTTGAATGCTCTGAATCCTTACATAAAAGTCAGAAGTCACTGCTATTTGTCTGGAGAAAAAAACTTACCTACATCTGTTTTAGATTTTTCTTCACACTGTTCATCAGAACAGAATGCTGTTCCTCTTTGCATACTCTGGCAGTGGTAACCACCAATGGATTTTTCTTACTTTGATATCTCTCATTCCAACTAATTATTTCTCACACATTAAGCTTGATTAAATCATCCACTTAGAATTACTTATTTTTTATTTATGAAGATAAAAGGAGCAAACAGAGTTCAAAATCACTTCAATTTCATGAGTTGCTTCAAAAGTTCCAATCAGGACACCATCCAAAAGATGTCACTCAAATCAGGGATAAAAACCCCTTTGCTTACCACGAAGCTTTCCAAGCTTTCACCATGCAAACTTGTAAAAACCTAGATACTAGTATGTTCTCATCACCCATTTCCATATCACTCCTTACTACTGCACTTCTGACTATATATTTCACTGAAAATGAAAGTGGTCCACATAATATTACTCAGTAAATTTATGAACCGCTTTTGTTTCTATACATCTTACTTCGCTATTTGTTTTAATAAAAATCTTGTACCTTTATACAGCTATCTGTTGGAAACAACTAAAAAATGTTTGAAAGAAGCCTGTATGTATACGCATGCGTACGTGAATAGATTTTTAATCATAGAATCACGCAGGTTGGAAAAGATCTTAAAGATCATCATGTCCAAGCATGACCTAACCATACTACCCTAACTCTAACAACCCTCTGCTAAATCATGGCCCTGAGCACCACATCCAAACAGTTTTTAAACACATCCAGGGATGGTGACTCAACCACCTCCCTGGGGAGCCTATTCCAGTGCTTAACAACCCTTTCTGTAAAGTGTTTCATAATAAGTGACTTAAATGAGACTGGTATCCTGTCCCTGAAAACACTGAAGACCTTCTGTTAAAAAAAGAAGATTTTTGTCACTGTGTGCAAAGAGTGCCTTTGACGTCAGTAAAATATGGTGCTGTAGGTATGTGACCAGGATAAAACTGCAGCTTCATGCCGAATGTATTATTTCAGCCTCTCATGTGGTCACTGACTGTCTGTCGTGTTTCTTATGCTTTAGTACAAAATAGAAATGGTACAGATAAAGAATATTGAATGTTCTGGGACTGAGAGTTCTCCTTGTAAAAGATTTGGGACAGACTGTTAGGAGATGCAAACCTCTTCTCAGTCCTTCACTAAATACAAATCTCTTTCCCCAGCAAAATGAAGATTCTTGGGCTTGGGCCAGACGGGCAGAACTACCAGTACAAAAGAATTTGACTAAAGGCTACAGAAGTGACAGGTTTCCCAGAACATCCAGATATGGAAAAGACTTAACAGATACAGCAAAAGAGCCTTGTCAAGGCTCAGAATTCTGTAACAAACATTCCCAAAACCAAATGAGTTTAATCATTGTTTAACCTCCTACTTTTATTCTCTAAGGACCTCATTAAGATGATGCTGGGTTTTATTATCTTCAAATCTAAAATCTAAAGGTTAGAATTTCTGTTTCTCTTTCCTGAAAGAATTTCACCAAGGGAGGATAAATGGTGCAGTATGTAGAAGCCCTCTTCCTTTCCCAAGAGAACTGAGGATCTTCTTTGCTACTAGAAAAACAAAATACTTTTAAATCTGTTTCAAATCTTCCAGTCCATTGCAAGACTTATTCCTTGTATTAGAAATACTGTTCTCTTCTTCCTTTAGTTCTGTCCACCCAGAGGCCTTTATTTGTTTGTCTATCAGACAAGGAAAGCTTCTTGAAATTCCCACTATTACCAGAAGCCATGGTTTCCACTTGTGAATAAGCAGCAAGTGTTATATTGCCCTGAAATACTCCTCCATATATAGATTAAAGAGTAGATTTAAGTTTGTGTTTGTGTTACAGTTCAGCTATATATGAACAGCAAGAACCCCAAAACACAAATACTGCAGAAGTTTCTCCAGTTGATACCATCTCACTGTAAAAATTGCTAAGAGAAAGTATAATAAAGTGTCAAAAAGATACAATTTTATGTAAATGCTGGTGCCCCTTTCTGTCCTAACATCAGAGAATGAAGATCTCGTTGCCTCAGATGATAATGCATATCCAGTAACAATTTCCAAATACAACAGGTAAGCATAATCCTCACTGATAAAACAGAAGAAAGTTTTTGCAAAACATATCCTGAATCTTAATTCAATGCCTTATGTACCTTTCTTCTCACTACCTAGCTAATAGATAATATGTTCTGTACCAGACATGCATTCACTGTTTGATAAGAACGAAGATGGTACTTAACCTTCTGCTAGTCCTAGACCATATTTATGTAAAGTACTAAACATTTAGGAAGCTAAGCTAAGCCAAATAGAGAATCTATGCTGGTTAACAGTATCTGAATACAACAATGACCGGTTTGCACAGAAACATACAATATACATGTTAAGCTACACAGAACGTATTCTGACATTGTGCCAAAGCATGCCTACATTCAAAAGAAAATATTAACTTCAAAGTGTTCAAGAATCATAGCTCAAGTGTATCTTTAAAGTAGATATTTGAAAGATTAATTATTACACTGAGCAGCTATTCATTCAAAAAGATTATAATCAAAAGTTGGATTTATCACTGCATTACATCCATTTGACAAAATTTAAACATACAATGAATATTCTTACCTTCTGGCCATTTCTAACAGACATCTCTACCTGCATCGTCCAGAAAGTTTGGGATACACAAAGAACTGTTTGTCCAGGCCACTCTCGTACCCAATCAACACGTGGAGTTTTGGGATAAGCTTCAATTGCGTCCTGAATAACCTACATGGAATAGAAGCACATGGTAGGTAGCTACATATGAAAATAAGTAATGTTTAGCTTTAGAACAAATTTAGGTTAGGTTGCAATACTAAGAATCAAAAATAGATCAGTCTCAACTTTAACTCCATGATGCTGACATCCTGCAAGAAAATCGATCTCCAAGATTTAAAAAAATGAAAATGTAATAACATGAACCAACTGATCACAAAAAATTTCTGAGCACTAATTTCACAACACATTCTAGTATGATTCAGGCCACTGGAAACATAAATTTTTCTACCCCCACCTATAGTGAAACTAGAAAAGAAGTGCAAATACAGTTTAGTTAAAACTAACAACCCAAACTGAAAATTCTTTCTAAAATCCAGTTATTCTGCTATAAATTCAGAGCTTTTAACTTTGCAGTTCATATTATTTAAACTTATATCTAACTTCATGTACATTTTCTAATAACGGAATGATGAATATGGTTATTATACCACTCAAAGATAATCCCAATGAAATTAAATCTTGGGAAAATCTTTCAGTCCCTACAAACTGTTTCATATTTTTTTCTTCCTCCCATTAACAAAACTAAGCAAGAATAAGGCAAAAGCTACAGTAAATCTAGATGGCTCCTCAGAAAGTCAGTGTAACACTACTTGGATTTCTTATTTATACAGCTCAGTTTTCCCATGACTGATATATGCCAAGCAGGTGAATTTATTCACTTTTATTTCCTGATGTGCCATTAGTATAATTAAACTGTCATACTGTACAACAGTGTCAGAAGTGTGTACCTTTGATTACCTCACTGACATTGAAGAGGAACAAAAAAAATGACAGAGATAGCTAAATACATGACATGATGATGTGATCCAGTGAGTAGTAGAATAATACAATCTGGAAAGTTAAGTATCATGATTAAGGTAGCCAGAATTAAGAGAAATGTTAAAAGGAATATTAAAAAATAAAGGCATACTTTCATTTGAAACTTGTCCTTTAATACCACACCAGGTGTAGAACAATCTCTGACAAAAGAATCCTTGGGTCAAGCATTTTTCATTTTTAAGAAATTTGGAGCACTATAAATCCAGAAAACTGATATCAGATTTTTTTTTTTTTTTTTTTAAAAAAAAGGTATAACCTTAATAGACTGAATTCATTGTTTTAATGCTCATGCTGTGCAAAGAATAAAAAATTCCAGTATACATGAATGTTAACTGAAGAAATCAGAGCTGACCGACAACAGCCTAAGGAATGATTAAATAACTTCATTTGGAAATCAGAACCACAAATATCAAATGTAAATATGCCTAAATACATCAATACTTGGAAGTACTACTTATAATCACTGATAAAGGACAAATCAAATTGCAGTTGAGGTGACATGTAATCAAGGTGGTTTTCTGCCTCCAGAAAATATTATGCTTAAATACCTTAATTCAACAGACTACTTGATATTTGCTTAACTTTAAACATTAGTTTCCATGAACTTTACTGCTTACACCTCCCAACACTCCAACACCAGGACAAAATACCACATTTAATTTGGAGAAGACCTATCAGATCAAGTCCAATCACCTATCAAACTACCATGTCCACCGCTAAACCACATCCCTCAGCACCACAGACACATTTCTTAAATGCTTCCAGGGATGCAGACTACATCACTGTCCTGAGCAGCCTATTCCAATGCACTACCAATCTTTCCATGAAGAAATTCTTCCTGATCCTCCTCTGGCACAACTTGAGGCTGTTTCCTTGCATTCTATGAGCCACTTTCTCATGTCTTAAACAAAGTTGTTTTTGTGTTGGATCCAACACACAACACAACTGCCACCACTAAGTACTTTCAAACAGCTACACATCAATCACCTTACTATTTTTTTCATGCTTCAGAGAATAAAAATAAAAGCATTATGATTTGTTACCTTGTGGACAGAATTCAGCATAGCCGCCTCCAGTTCAACGAGCCATCTTTCAACTTGACCTCTAGCTTCAGAGGTTGAAATGGTCCGCGTGAGTTCCACAGTCTCTCCTTCACTACTTTTAATGTGTGTAATATCTAACACACCAGTAAACTCCACTCTTGCAATTCCTTCAAAACACTTTTTCAGGTGAGGTTGTACTCTAGAAGGCAAAAGAAGTATTAAACAGCTTCTGACATTGTTTCCTGTCCAATCTTAGAAAAGTAGATCTAACTTTTCAAAAAAATATGTACAAAGAAATTAAAGATTGTTTTAAGTTTATTAATAAAATTATTATCCTCAACAATAATTCTTTTGTATTACACCTACAAGATGCCTACTGCATGATTTTGTGAGGACAAATTAAACATGTAAAACATTACTTATGCTTTCTATAATATATAAGCTAAAAAAAGACAAATAGGAATCTTTTCTTTAAGAGCTAATCCACCTAAAGTATATAAAGATTCATTATTTATGCTTTCCCACAGAACTATACTAAACATTAATGAATTTAAGTAAAACAATCCTATTCACTGCACTGCATCAATATTTCTTAGTGATGAGAAGGCTGTTTATTATTTTAATTCTTATCCTTGCATGGCCTTGCACTGGACGCTATCAGGTCTGAACTCTGGGAATAAAACTGCAGTGCATGAATCCTACCTGAAGTTCAATTTTCCACTGGGAAAAAAAAAAAAAAAAAAAAAAAAACAACACAGTAAGTTAATTTCACTATGAATTACTAATTGGACTCCTGAATTTTCTGAAAAACTGTACAGAAAGGTTACTAGTTTAGAAAACAAAGATGAATTCAATTCCTTGCACTAAAAATCACTCTGCATTTGCCTAATAGAAAATCCAACCTAGTACATTAACACCATAGTTGTCAGTGGGAAAAAAAAAGTTATAGAGAAACAATATGACAAGCCTGTCTGCATACACAGTGAGTCACAAACGCATCTATTAAATACTACTGTACCGGGTAGGATCTTTGGTCTCTGAAAGAATCTCAAGGAGTTCATCATTAGATAAAAAAAAGAATCTGGGGAAAAACAGGCGCTTCTTCTCTAGGTATTCATTAAGTCCCTTGAGAATTATCTCCAGAAATTCATTGCACTTCCTCAGTTTTTCCAACATCTTGTCTATTGTTACCACGGCAAGCACATGTTTGTCCTGAAAAATAAATTAAACCAAATAAAAACATTAATGTCTACTCACTCAACGCTGTAGAAAAAGTCTTGAGCAAAATTTATCTTTATTCCATATTCTTCTTTACTAGGTAATTGCCAGAATTACAATTCATAATCTTCAGTTTCTGGCTTCACTGGAAAAATAGTTAAGGCAGTCAGCATTAAACTACATTTACTATTTCTGAAAATAATTTTCAAAACAGAATCAATTCATCAGAGTGATTCCTGTCATTTTGTTGGAGCAGCAGCAATCTACCCCATAATCATACCCATATAATTAAGCAAAAAGAACCAGCAAAAGATTCTGATGGATTTTTAAGTATATTTTTATGGCAACAATACTGACACACACTTTATCTGGTAATCTATCAAATTTCAATGTAAAAAAAAAAAGATCTCTTTTCTCATATAAAATACTTCTATACACAAGATCCTGAGTTGAGATGGCAAAATTGCAAGTAGGCAGAACTGCTACCATCTGTAAGACTTCAGTATGAGCATTAATTAGTCATATGCTCTGAAAAAAGTGTTCACAAGCTAGAAACATCTTTGAAGATTTTTGCTATTATGAAAAGTCAGATTCTTTAGAAGTATCACAAATTATATTTGTGTTTCCTTTTACAATAGCACCTGAATAACACATGCTAAGATACACTGCTTGATAAACAGTTTCTTATATTTTTACACTGAATAGATAACAACGTATATCTCTTAGCTACTGCTCTACTGCTTTTCATATTAACACCTTCAGTGAAAAGAACCTAAGTGCCTAAAAAAAACTACTGCATGAGTTGGAAGTTGTTTCAATTAATACAAATCAAAAAAAAAAAAAAAAAGAAAAAAAAAAAGGTTTTTGCAAAAGACTGAAAGAAATACAGTTGTCTGAACATCAAACTCTGGCATTTAATATCCCTTGTGACCAGTGTATAGTCTAATTTCCATTAACTTTTTGATGCCATTCACCAAGTACACGATTTCTGTAGCAGAATGAGAGACATTTCCAAGTAGGAAATCCCGATTTGCAGATTTATGACAGTGGAAGTCAAACCAAACAAATGCTTCTACTTAGATCCTGTGTGAGCTTGAGTTTATGTATGACTGAATTTATTCTAGCACTGTGCTGTTCAGGCCCATACTGGTATATTACCTGATTTGCTAACCGTTCAATTGATTCAAGCTTACACTTGTTACAACACATAAAGTTCTACAAAATCCCAGGAAGGGAAAGCAAAGTGAGTAGTCTTGGGACACACTTCAATGGTTTTTCCTTTGCCACCCGTGTTTCCCTGGAATTTGATTGAGGTCACAGAAGAGAAGGAAACAGAGTGAACCAAAAATGTTAGTGTCTGCCCTGTCCAGGGAGTCTGTACCTGTAAGAGCACTACATACTACACATGACCAGGATTAAAGTGAAAAAAAATGTAAGTACACAAGTAACTAAGCAATGACAAACACCTAAGAAAGTAGTAGGAACTATTTCAGGCTAATCAATCTATTGAGGACATGTAAGAACTTCTGGCTGTAGAATACTGCAGCAGTGAGAGTAAAAATCAAAGATGTAGCCCAACTATTTCCAGTAGGAGCAGTTTTGTCACAAAACAGAATGTCTCATTCAAAAAAAGTTCCTGATGGGGTTTGCAGAATTACACACTATCACAGGACAGAAGGGTTGGTCATGCTGCAGTGACAGATGAAGAGATACAAGACAGACTGCTGTGCAAAGCCCAGAATGTATCTATGAGAAATGAATTCCTAATAGAGCAACAACGCACATTTGATCTAGCATTCTGACTGCTGTTCGGCTTCAGCTTGGAGCATTCAATAACAAATTGCAAACTCAGCTTCAGTTCAAAAACTCATAACATATTGAAATGATCTGCAGTTTGCACTTAGCTTTGGTTCAATTGCCTGCTCATGATGCAAATACGCTTCTAATTTACCAAAAGCAAATAAACAAGAACAACAAAAAACATAACTGTATGCTTATCTAATTAATCCTCATAGGTTGTGCCCCTGTAACATAATAAGCAGTGTGCTCTTGTACATACATACATTTACATGTACATACATTTACCTTCTGTTACCTCCCTCTTGCATCATACCAAAACAGAATGAAGTAAATTGAGTACTTACATTTTTCATCTATACGTAGATAATCAATCTGTCAGCATGCAAATGCAGTTAATCATCTGTTTTATAAGACACTTTTTAATGCATAACCAGTGCAACAGAGAATGGTATTGTTTCCTTTCTTAGCATGTTTATAATACCCTGCTAAAAGGACATTACTAACTCTAGTTTTCAAATATCATTTTTAACACATCACAAGTTGCAGTCTTGGATTTCTTTTTCTTCTTTTCTTTCTTTCTCACAAGAAATAGAAATGCTTCTGTATTCTAGTTTTTGGGAGATCATTTTTTTATTTTTTTAATTTAAGACAAGTGGAAAATAAATCCTTTAATCCTCATTAATGTGCTTTGCTTACATTCAGTATTTTTAATGAATTGATAATAAATGATTACTCAAGTTGGTGAGGGAAAACTAAGGAAATAAAGGAAGCATTTTGATTCCTCTCACAACTACTTTATTATACAGCATTTAAATGCAACAAAAAGCAGACTCGAGTTTGCATTATTATTTAAGAAAGACCATTCATATTGACCGAGGAACAACGTTCAAGAGAGAAAATGGAAATAGTGTATTTGTGGAACTAGAGCGCCATCTTTTGGAGCATAAGACCTACTTGTTCAGAGAAAATCAGCTTTGGTTCATAAACTACTCTTTTGGCATTTATAATTTCCTGCACAAACAAAAAATGACTCTGTTTTCTACCAGTGATAAGATATATCCTATTCAAATATAATTCACAACTGATTAGCACCAAGTATTTAAATTAGAAGATTTTCTTAGAAAAGATACTGCAGTAAACACCACATTTAAAAACATATTGCTCAACACAGCTCTGAAATTCTTGCCTTTTTATTATTACTCTTTTTATCTGATTCTTCCCTAGAATAAATACTGCCGATTTCACATTATCTTGATAAGTTTCTGATTTTTCTTCTATATTAGAAGAAGGAAGAGAGAAAGAGCATGAGGGGCACAGCTGAGGGAGAAGAGTGTACATGCAGCAGGAAAGAAAGGGTGAGGAGAAAATTAATGTTAAATTTAACTGGAGCCAGGAACCACTTGAAGCACAATCAAAGAGCAAAACAGAATGAAAAATAAAACAGCAACCAACAAACTGAAAACACAACAGACCCAACCTCTTCTCCGTAGTGCCAATTGGACAACAAGGAGCAACAGGCACAGATATTTGCTTGGGACGTTCAGCTTAGACATTACAAAGCACAGCATCGAAGTCTCTGGAGGTAACCTCCAAAGAATCCCTGTCTTTGGAAGTTTCCATAACATGGAGAAACAAAGCTGTGGCTGGCTTGATCTAGTGCTGGCAAGCATTCCACTCTGAGCCAGAAGTTAGACTAGCTGAACCCCAGTGATCCTTCCCAAGCAGAGCTTCTATGATTCAATATGAAGCAATTCTACAAAATTATTTTTAAAAGAATCTAAGAAATGGGGCTAAGAAGAAACAGAAAACTGATTACCGTGCTATCAGAAGCAATTTTCTAGTACATACTATAGATTCAACCCATATTCTTAAGACATTTACACTGACCTGAAAAACTGATCTCATCAAGTCTTTCCATGTTTTAAAAACAGTACTGAATTGTCTGCTTTCCTCAGGCATCTGAGCCATGATGTCAGGAGAACTGAAAATTGGCTCCAAGTAAAGCCAAGTAGCTTGAACCTTCAGCCATTCATCCAGGATCTCCTGAAGTAACAACAGCTTTCCTTCCCATTCCCTGTGAAACAGTATTAGTTCAAATGCATAAATTGATGCTACCAAAACATTTTTCCCACACTGCTAAGACCTTTTTGGCAACTTGCATATTCAGCAGGCTTAAGTTTTAATACTGCGATGAAATATCATATCCATCTAGCCTGGTTTCCTGCATAATGAAGTCCACACTTGTTTCAGCAACAGAATCATCTGTGTGTGTTTAAACTATGTATTTTTTGTAAGGTTGACTGTAGGATTTCATAGACTAGATTAATCTAATAAGAAGACTAACAGTATCAGCAAATAAACAGAGCATGCACTTTAGAACACAGTATGTATGGACAAGTTCAATTCAATTCATAAAAACTGAGTATTTAGTCAGGTTATTGGCATACACAGGAGCCCAGATTACTATGTCTAATTGTATGGTAGGCGCAAAAGAATGCCATGAAAGTAACATTACCTTGAAAATTAAGCCATAAATGTGCAGATATTGTCCTAGAAAGGTATTTAGTCTTAATTAAAAGAATTCAAGTAATAAATAGCCAATATAAGGCACTTAAAGCATCACTTATTATTTCTGAATTCAAATTCACAATGTGCTTGTTGAACTTTCGTTGATAAAGACTCCATCAATATTACTGCACATCAGTATATGTACACAATGTTATTACTCAACAGTTATTTCACCTTCAGTCATTTAATCTATCATTTCTCCCAGTCTTCTCATTTTTTTCAGCACTATTTAAAATAATTAACAGCCTAATTTGATAATTTTCACTATCTCACCAGTATCACAGACTTGGTATTATCCATTCTCTGATGTCATTAGTATTTCTAATTCACTGACACGGACAATTTGAAAGAATTCTTTGTTAGAACAGTGCATAATTTTGTAATTCTCATATCACTAGGCAGTGCAGATAGAAATATTTTAAAAGTGCATGCTTTTGAAATATGCATCATACAAAACAATAATTTTCTCAACAAGACAATCATACATGGGCTGCACAGAATTCAGTAAAATGGTGAAAATATACTTCTTAATTCACCCATTTACCTGCTACAGATTCTAACCAAGAGCTATTCTTGTATGTACCTCCTCCACACCCAAAGTCCTTCTTTCACCTTTCATATTTTCATTTGTATATCATATATAGTGATCTTTTTACCAAAGGCAGAGAAAAATACAACTTTCCAAGGGAAAAGTTAATTTTGTTATACCAAAACTGTAACCAAGGAATGTCAAAAACTCTCAGGCAGGAATCCAGAGTTCTACATGGTTTTTGGGCTATTGAGAAAGCAACTATTTCTAGGTATAATCACCTAGATCTCAAATACAGAAGTTACTGTTATACTTTGTACTATCACAAATGCCACCAATTAAAAAAATAGAAACCTTAAAAAGTTAAATATAGAAAAAGAACATCAAAACTTGGATGAAACTACCATAGTGTGTTTACTCTTTTCCTAAACATAGTTTATAGTTAAATTGGCAAAGACAACCATTTTACATTAGTAAGGAACTATTCACTATATACTTCATACTATAGTGCAGTAGTAATAAGAGAATTAATACTTATCGGAATGTATGTGAATATATGTATAAGTATGCGTACGTCTTTATTATGTGCTGAAATCAGAAATTGCTTTTTTGGATGCTAATGGGAGTTGGGAAGTACTTATGGAGCTAGGTAATTACAGCCAAACTTTAGATGAAAGATCTTATTCTTCCACAATATGGCTATGTTTGAGAAATTTATGAAGCAAGTAAAGGATTTATTGAAGACAAAAATCACATTAAAAACAGGGCTCAGAAATAAAAGTACGGGATTTTTAACACATTAAGCTAAGTTCTGAACTTCCAAGTTTCTGCATTAGAATAAAGAATATCTTCCATTCCTTCCCTAGAATCTGTCTTGTTTTAATTTTCCTGCATCTCCTTTAAAAAAGGCTAACATTTTTAATTAACATTTTAATGAACAGCTAAAAGATTCAGCAGCTTTAAAATTTATGTAGAAAGGTTAATCTAGATGTTCGTTCTTCACAATCTTTCCTTCTTTAACTCAAATACACACTATTTGGTTAAAAAAAAGCAACGTTACAGTATCTGCTACCTTCAGTACCAGAGCATGTCAAATCTGTTTTGTGGCCTCTCCCAAGCATTAGCACTATTAATCAGAAGTAAAAATCATGCTTAAAAGTAAATAATGCTTTCTTTGA
Organism: Bambusicola thoracicus; assembly: GCA_002909625.1. Taxonomy (NCBI): domain Eukaryota; kingdom Metazoa; phylum Chordata; class Aves; order Galliformes; family Phasianidae; genus Bambusicola; species Bambusicola thoracicus. The sequence goes on along the minus strand of PPHD01008874.1, from coordinate 6,691 downwards.
CATAGCCAAAAGCCTTAGCTCTTTAAGATGAGACTAATTCACTGCTTAAGGAGGACAAAAACGAATGACGGCTCTATATTCTTGATTAACCAGAATATATCACTTCCTCTAGGTAAGATCACTTGGTGACTTTCTGTAGGGAAACTAAACAAAAAGCTTACCTTATCCCCTTCTCATAATGCTTAATGAATTGAGAGCCTCTCATAGTCTGAGTTTTGACAATGTGATCGTCCAGTAACAACTGTATATCATCTACAGATGACAAAATATGGGTTCCTGTTTCTCTGTAGGCAAGAAGAGTGAACTCCNTTCTCATAATGCTTAATGAATTGAGAGCCTCTCATAGTCTGAGTTTTGACAATGTGATCGTCCAGTAACAACTGTATATCATCTACAGATGACAAAATATGGGTTCCTGTTTCTCTGTAGGCAAGAAGAGTGAACTCCATTTGATCCCATTCAGAAATCATTTTTGTTAAAGCTTTCTCAAGTGAATATTCTTTGCTAGCT
>PPHD01008873.1:0-21294 GCA_002909625.1 Bambusicola thoracicus | reverse complement strand
CTTGTTTACAACAGTTCCAGAAAACCTCAAAGTAGTTCCCTTCGGATGGAGGGAGAAATGGATTCCAAGCAACCCATCTGTTTAAACTGTGCTCTGTACATAGTGTTTTACTGGAGAGCTCTAGTATGCCTGACTTGCAGATTTGCCAAATAGCAGCAATGGAAGATAAAGATCAGTTTATCAAACCATATGGTTCCAAAGGAGGAGTATGCCGTAGGTTTAGCAAATAATCCTAGTAAAGCAAAAAGGATTTTAGAGGTAATGAGGCACAGAGCTCTCTGTCATTTTTATGAACTCCACGTAAGCAACACATTTCATTTGGAACATCTGTCACCCGGGGTTGCCATGTAAAGTGAGAGTTATATAGTTGTGATATTCTTGTGTTTGTAGTTCAGAAGACTCTACTAATATGCAAAAAGCCTTACAGCTTTCAATTGCTGGCAACTACTGTTTAACAAATAAATCTGTGATAATGGATGGAAATGGGTGGGATTATGTAACAGTAGATGTTTTAGAAAAATAATTGTGAATGAATTAAGAGTGTTTCATGTGAAGATGTTTGAGCCATTTCTATCTATCATGCATTCCTGTCTCAAGGCAGAAAATTTTGAAGATTAAGAAAAAATAAAGTAATCAAAAGAATATATTGCAGTGTATTTTTCATGTCTGTCCTGGCTCCTTCTGTATACGGTGTGCATGTTGTGAGGTCTGGGTCTGTTGTTTTAGAAGACAAGGGAAAGGAACTCATTTAGCTTGTGCTTTCTTGATGACTTTCTAAAAATAAGTTCATTCAGCATCATGAGCATCAGCTGACACTCCTAAATATTGTTCATTCTTATTTTTCAAACGTTTTGATGGGCATTGTGAGATTACAGGTAAGTATCAGTCCTGGTGTGTATTGCAGTCTTACCTTCCTGGGTTCTACTTGCTTCTGCAAGTCATGTGAGAAGTACAGGGTTATTTGGGAAATAATTTATTAAATATCATGATGCTTCTATATTGCTGATGGTCTCTGTCCAGTTGCAGATGAAGAAGGCCATATAATCATTTGAGTTGGAAGGGACCTGTGAAGGCCACCTGGTCCAATTCCTTTGCAATGAACAGGGACACCTACAGCTTGATCAGATGCTCCATGTCCCCCCACCTGACCTTGAGTGTCTCCAGGGTTGGGGCATCCAAATCCTTTCTGGGCAACCTGTGCCAGTGCCTCACCACCATTATCATTAAAAAAAAACCTTTTTCATTATATCCAATCTAAATGTCCCCTCTTTTAGTGTAGTTTGAAACCATTTCTCTCTTGTCCTATGAAGGGCCACAATACACTTCAGTTTCTTAATATATTCTTTGTGAATGATTTTTTGTCATTTATAAGGCTTTGAATCGTATTGCTTGTAGCTGGTTCCTGTCATTCGCAAAAGGAGGGTGAGGTGGAAAAGAAAGAAACCTCTAAGATAGCCGAATACCTTATGTTTATCCTTGCTTAAAAGCAAACAAAAAAAGCCTTCACTGCCACCTCCTGAGCTTGACCGGGAACCTCAGTGACTCTTCTTTACCATCAGATTACATAGCTGTTCTAAACCGAACAAGCAGGTGCCTTAAGATCATGCTGTGCTGTTTCCAACACACCCACAGCATCACATACCACTGGAGTATGGGCAGCTGTGCAGTAGCATGCTCTTCCTGGCTCTGCTCCCTTTCTGTCATAGTTAGCCAGATGCACAATCGCTTCCAGCTCCTCCTGCTTGTTTCTCATGCTGCGTGCATTGGTGTAGATGCACTTCAGCCGAGTCATTTGCTTCACTCCCAGCTCAAGCATCATTCCCCTAGGCTCTTCTCTTGTGAGGTCTGTTCCGTCCCCTTCCTCCACAATAGTTAGTTTAAATCTCTTTCGATGAGCCCCGCTACTTCCTGCTCTAGGATTTGTTGCCCCCTTTGAGATAGGTGGGTTCCACAGATGGACAGCAGGCCAGGGGCTGAGTAAACTACCCCATGATCAGCATGGGGTATGTCCAGCATATGCATCCTTATGATATTCATCCATATCAGATGCATCTCATGTGAAGTGATACTAATAGGGTTTTACATATAAGTGGATATGATGTGATGACATATTATGTGGGGCTTTTTGTTTTCCCTCCATGGAAGCTCCAGAGTAGGTACGGAAGCTGTAGATGAGTGATGGGGAACCAAGCATTTCTTAAGTTTGAGCATCCTGTAATTCTCATTATAAATAACAAGTTCTTGTATATGATGTGTGCTAAGTTCCAGCCTCTTGGCTTTATTTAATCATCTCTAGAATGCATAGATTGTGGCTTTAGTTTTCTTTGAAAATGGAGCAAAAATTACATTTTATGACACTGATAACAAGACCCTGGCTCCAAGTGTAGACTCTATAAGTTACACTCCTTTATAGTTCCTTCAGCTCAGTGCAGTATTTCAGCTGAACTGGGACAAAAATAAGTAGTAGGCCGTTGTGAAATTTAAGCTAGACTGAGCCAAAGAAATAAATTGTCCTTTCTGCTGCCAACGAAATGTTGATTCCTGGCAACGAAAGGATTAATATTACACGAGATGGATTTTACTTGTGTGAGACTTGTGCTGCTTGTTTGCTTTCCTTCTGAACAAGTCCAAGCCCATTGCCTAATCCTTATTTCTCACAGATGGTTTATGTACTAATACTTTAATCAACTGAGAGTGAAAACCTGCCTACAGTGGGATTGTACAATTAGGAGTCTGAGCAGCATATGCATTGTAAACTATTTAATGTATACAGTGATGTATTTGTGTACATAAACAAGCATCAAACAGATAAGATTGCCCAGGGCCGTTTTTTTAATGCTTAAAAGAGAAGGGTAGGTTACTGCCCTTATGCTGCAGGGAAGAATGAGCTCTTAAGGAGATTTAGGAATGTGAGGTGAGAGGGATGGAGGGGGGATCACAGTGGTGGGACTGCATTTCCCATCTCGGTGCCACAGGACAGGCCCCATGGCTCCCTGTGAGTCTGGATGAGCTGAAGTTCTTGACATATCATCTAGAGGTTAACGCTTCCAAAGAGGTAACTCACAAACTCGAGGCATTTTACCAGGTAAGTGAAAAACCCCTTCAGATTTTGCTTTCTTACAACCAACGTGCTTTGTTTGTTCATTGGGATTGCTGCCTAAAATGCTATCATTTAACTTACTAAAGGCTGTCTGGATTATAGTCATTGTCCCTACTTTTTTTTTTTTATGAAGTGCATTAAAGTTACTCTTTCTAGAACATACATCTGTATGGTGAGCCGAAGTGCTCAAGATAGCTCTTGGGATACCAAATTCCATGTTGTGAGATGTTTCATCAATCTACTGTTTCTGTTGTGCTTATCAAGATTCTCAAGCAGACAGTGCTCTGAATGTCCCACCACACAGCCTGCTCTCATCCTGCGCATATTGTTGGCCTTCCAGGCTGAAAGCAAGAAAGGATATTTGCTTATGATGGTGTTTCAGAACTTACTTCCCTTAAATAGGCCATCTTGTTATTCCAGTGTCCATACATCCCCTCCTTTCATCCTTACCCAAAGAAACATCAAGTCCTTGTTCTGGCAATAAGTTTTTCCCTTTAGCCTCTCTTATGCCTGTTCATGCTTTCTCATGTGCCTATAACAATGCCTATAGCATTCAATAAAATAGCAGAGGAGGGGATGTCCTAAGCTGCCTGCATCTGATGAGGGTACTACTTCAAAGGCCAACTACTTTGGAAGAGGTATGAAATTAATTCCCAGTGTTTTGTGTTGTATAAATGAAAGCCTCTGTCTGATACTGCGTGGATGAGAGTAGAATTGGAAACTTTGTAGCTGAGATAAGAGGAGATGATAACAAACGTGCTATTACTGCTGCATCAGGGGGGCCTGGAGACTCATCCTGAGCTCAGGAAAAGCAGAACAAAACACAAACAGTTTTCTATCTGACAGTGAGAAGAGAAGAAAACTGATCTATGTAGCGTGCAGAGCAGGTAAGTGTATGCTAAGCTCCCATTGTTTCTTCTGGCACAGGGGTGAGTGTGAGCTGCATCCCTGCTGGGCTCACTGTTTTAAATTGCAAAGTCCACTGCAGGTAGAGTTTTAATGGAAAACACCGTTTTCAGCTTTGTTTTAGTTGGATTTTTCCTTGAAGGCTGTGAAATTAAGACCAGAGAGAACAATTAAAATCTTGTGCACGTGCATATACCTAACATTGTTAATGCTAATGAGATCTTTGTCATGAATGTTTAATGTGAAATGTCTGTAGCATAAACAGAACTCCTATTTGCCTCAAGTTTAGCAAATGAAAACTTAAGTGTTAGTTGTGTGAAGCTGGGTTTCTTGCATCTGAAGCTGTCATGCGTTAAGATTGCTTATATCCACATTTGTGAAGGGCATTCTTGTGGTATTTCTGCCACCTGGGTGGGAAACATGAGACATTTTAAACTGCTGAAAAATCTCACCTAGGATAGATTTGTCAGGATAGGTGTCCACCCCACACTTAGTCAGGACTATGTGTACACCCACATTAACCTCAGCTTATATTGGAGAATTTTAATATAGACTCAAGAACCAAATAATGTTGCTTGTGTATGAATGTAAGTCCATATACTTAGCAAACTGTCCAAAGGTGGCTGTGGACTGCATTCTGCCCCACAGTAAGTTATAGAGGTCCATCAAAGTTTCTGGGTTTTGTGAGCGCTATGCTATGACATATCATCATTGTCAGTTCTGGTGATATTCTTGGAGCAGTTTCACTGACTTGGATTATTTCTTCCCAGAGTGTTTTCATTTTAGCAGCAGCACACAGATATCAAGATCTACAAATTTCAAAGAGGGGTGGGGAAGAAATTTTTGTACTTGGAGTTCTGATTTACTGCATTGATTTTCAGGTTTTTTTCTTTTCCGCTAATTCTCTCACAATTTTAAGCACAACTGGCTGGAAATGGGCACAGGAAAGCATTGCCACAAGGTCTGCCACAGGTTTGACTGCTGAGCAAGTTCCTGTGTTTCCCCAGTTCTCTCTGGAGTCTGACCAAGGTCACAGATTTTAATGTCACAGATAGTATGACAGACATTCTGTTTTAGCTCTGTTGTAAGGAAGGACTTAGGGAAACTGTGGGTTGTATCCCTTTTTGGGTTCTGAATTATTGCCAACTATAATAATTCCTTCTTGCATGTGCTATCTCCTGAGAATCATCCTGTTGGGAATAAATCATAACCCAACAATAAAGAGCAGGAAGGATTTGTGCATGGAGGTGGGGAGGGCTGTAGATGGGGAGAACTGCCATAAATGGTTTACTTTGCAGTCCAGCTTTTTGCAGAATTGACAATGTTTCTAGATACTTGTCCCACTGAAAATCATGGGGATCAACTCCTAAGTTTTCGAGTAGGTACATCTGCAAGAAGTTGGGAGCTTGGTGTGGGGGTACTTCTCTGCATACAAGTTTTTGCACATCTATCATGCTGTATCTCTGTAAAATATGTATTTAATGAAATGAGCAAGAAATGGAGGGAATTAAAATCACATGTGCAAAGGAAAAGGCAAGTTTTTGATCAGCCCAACGTGAAAGTGTTTTGTTATCTTTACCCTGATTTGTTTTCTTTCCGTTGTTCCTTCAAATTTTCAAAGGCCCTCCGCAAAGTTTATTCTGGGAAGTTCTCAAGAAACTTCACTTCATAGTCATTTTCAGGGCAGAGCGATTTGGAAGACAGTAAAATTCACAGTTATTTTCTCTCGTGATCCAAACTTGAATAAGCTATTGATACAGGTTTGCTGAAACATTGTTGTAGTGAGGTTGCATAGTTACTGTTCCACAGTGGTAAGAAGAAGCCAGTTCCAAACAGTAACCACAAATAAGACAAGTGTAATACAGGCATATAAGTGTGTAGGCACAATGAAGTTGTCTGCAGCACTTCCTTCGGCTGAACAGCACCGGTACTTGTTTTTCTTTACCTCTCATATGCTAACCCATGGCCATATATGAAGATAATGGCAATTTTTTGCCTCTTAATCTGTAGTGATCCATGGAAACTTGTGATTATTTACTTATTTATTTATTTATTTTACATTGATTTAAGCAGAAAGGCCAAAAAAAAAATCGCACCAAAAATCCCCAAATCACCAACCTCGTTATCATGAGGATGTTGAGTATTTCTTATGAAATATTTGGTGTCTGGTCTTCCTGCTGCAGTTCAAACAAATAAATAGATAAATGTCTGCCTTAAGTTGCCTTAACAGAGATTTCCAAGAAAATATTCATTTGAGTTTATTCAGGCATATATGTTCACACATGCTGTGAATGTTACTTTCACCTTGTGTTTCTTTCTGCGGAGAAGCCTAACAAGCTTTACCATGTGAAGGTAATTTCAGAAGAGGCAAATTTTAGGCAAACATTAGCCAATACTCATGTAAGAAATCTCAGAGCTAGAAAGTTAAGGTTTGAAATGGAAAGGTGATTCTGGAAGTTATTTATGGAAAGGAAATATGTCCTGTGACAGACACAAATAACAGAAGGATGGGATTGTGTCATTGTATTTTCTTGACTATGACAGATAAGTGGCCTCCAAATAATTGTTCAGATATCTGAGTTTGTTCAGGAATGAATGTATTCAAGGAAACGATGATGTTTTTCTTCATAACTTGCAAGCTGAAATGAGGGAAAAAGCTATAGAAAGGGGATGAGTCACCCTACTTCGCTAAGTAAAGGGATGCACTCGCCACTCTAATGTTTTGTAGACTAAATGGTGGTTTTGCATTTCTCATTCTGTAGGCTGCAAGAATTTGCCCCTTTTGTAAGAATCCTTGACATTCTAGTTGAGAAAGTGGAATGGCAATTATGTTGCACAACGATTGATGCACAACCTGGTTACAAAACAAATGTTTCTAAAGTATTTTCCTTGCATATTTTCTCAATCAATGTTTTCCAGTGTTCTTCTATGTCAGACTTATGCTTACTTTTGATAGTGCTCATAGCATTTGCTTATAAATCTTGTTTTCCAATACTTGTACTCATCTAAGGATGCTGTTCCCTTAAAACAGATCTGGTTACAAGCTCTCGTCAGAAATCATGTCCTCTCCATTTGCTGTGATGAGAGGAGACTTGGATATTATTATTCTGCTTTTCAGTCAAAGCAATTCTAAGTATCTTCATGCCATCCAGTATTCTGTGCCTCTGTATAAGCACTTCCCTTAGCAGAGAGAAATCGATATAGTTAATTTAACTTATGTCCTTAAGGGAAACACAATGCCATTAAGGAATTGCATTGTGTAATTACATATTCAAGCTTTTGAGTTTGTCCTCCCACCTGACTCTGAAGAGCCTCTGTGGTAAAGGCTGTACCTTCTTTCCCTGATGAAGAAATAAAATATATGATCGCTAATCTGAAAGTCTGGAGATCTCCATTCAAGACCCTGGAAAATTTTTTTTGTGGGAACGTATGGTCCTGTTCTTCTAGCTGTGCTATAGTTTCCCTTACTCATCTATGATCTCCCTTTCAGTATAAGCTGGAGCTGGATGTTGGAGTTTCTACCTTTCTCACTGATGGGTAAAAATTTTCCTGGGTGAAAATATGCTCATACCTCCCAACTTAGATCTGTGAAGTCATAGACCCAGTGAAGACAGAATGATGTGCAGTGAGACTGGTTTATTTCTCATGTTGGAAATAAAGTGTAGCTTGAGAAATCCTATTGCTTTGCATAAATTCTTATGAAGACATTTTGAGTATTTTTTGTAGATTACTCCCCTTTCTTTTTTATGAAATATTTCTATTAATTTACAATGCCTTTGTTACAGCTGTGATTATCTAAGTTGGCTCCATGTAGGTTTGTGTTAAGACTGAAACTAAACAGTGCTGCACAGTTGCTTCTCAACATAGAAAAAGTTTTCCAAAAATACATCCCTGCCTGGATGCATTTTTCATGTTGTTTATTTTTACTTCCCCATTCACTTACAGAACATCTGGTATTTCCATTTACTGCAGGTAGAAACAGATTATTTAGCCTCTCTGCCAAAACTTTGGCCACAAAGTGAACGGTATCAATCATCAGGATAATCTAGTCTGGGCATAGGCCAAAAAAGATGCATCTTTCTTGTTTTCACCAGAGTAGACTGTGAGCTTGTGAGAATAGGATTTTGTCTCTGAAGAACATTTAATTACTTTTTCTTAATTAGCAAGTTGTATTTTTATGTAGTTGGTCTATAAGGCTCAGATTTAAGCAGTTTGCTTTCTTGGAAGGATCTGCCTAGGCAGCCTACAGCACTGGATCAGGTTTATTGCCTCATTGGCTGGTGAACAATCACTTCTTTCCAGCTCAACCTCTGTGTTGCAAGCAGCTACTCTGACAAACTGAAGGACAGGTGACATTCCACAAAATAATTTGGGTCCTGTCCCTTATTTGTGTCAATGAAAATACGAAAAGCTTTTTCCTGAAATCCTGCAAATGGTTTTCTTTTGTGCTCTTCACAAACTTTGACAACCGTATGACAGTAAGTACCTAAGATGTTAGAAACTGCCAACCAAGGAGCAATAGAACAGCCAGTACGTATACCTCCTGGTCCCAAAGGGCCTCTTACCAGTCAATCTGATAGGCCACAATGTGGAACCAAACATTTATATTAGTCTGAATCTTTCTCAGTATATCATTAATCCTTATGAAGCAACAGTTGTTTGTGGTTGATTGTGCCAGCTCCAACTCCACAGGTCATGCTGCTCTTCATGCAGGGAGGACTGTGCTGCTGCAGGATACTGGAGCTGGTATGTATCGGCTATCCACCCTTTTCTCTGTGACATTTTGCTCCCTATCAAGTCCAAAATCTGACTACTGTGAGATCGGTGGGAAGTCCTGAAAAATGGAGGATCAGGAACCATCCAGCTAGTTGGCTTCAGTGGCCACCCAACCTGGTGGAGCTTTTCTTTGCTGTGCTTCCTACTGTGATGGGCTTTGCAGCATAAGTTAGATACGTGGCATTACTCTTGAGTACCAGGATACTAAATGCTGAAACACTGACATGCTAGGGATGTTATTCTGATGTTCGTGCCAAATACATGAAAAGAAAATAAGGACAAAAAATGAGCCTTCTGGAAGAAGTGCTTTGTGCATGTATTTTTGAATAGGAATTATGTGTTTTGAAGTCTTTTTCAGAAAAAGAAGTCTAAATCTTAAGTTGAAATACTCTATGGCCGTTTTGAAAGCTGTTCCCTCCACTCCAGCTGATACAACAAGAACCCATTTCCACCCCCTCTCTTCTTTTATCTGTTCTCTTTCAGTGAAGCCTCAAGAAAGTATTTCCACTCCCTCACCCTCCTTAAATCAGGAGGCTGCCTGATATCCCCATGATCTGCTCTCCTTCATGAGACAGAATAAAAATTGCGATGGGATAACTTGTTAGTTTACAAACATGCACAGCTCCTTTATCCCCAGGACACAGGCAGCTGGTGAGAGTCTGTGTGTGCTTGAGCTGCCTAGGATGCCCTGTGTGAAATGGTGCTGTGGGAGATATGCACGAGTTTTTTCAGCACACATCTTTGAAAATATGAGAGCTTAAGAAGAACTGGGTCACATCTGACTGCTACCATCTGGCCCACTTCACTCCAAGATTACCCAGGAATGTATTTCACATGTGCCTTTGGAACAAGATTGTGAGCTGCCAAAAAAGAAAATATTTTGCAGCTGAGCATTGTGTTTCAGTCTGAACAGTTCAAATGCAGTAACCAAAAGAGGATTCCAGCGCAAGGGATCGTGAGGATCATTCAGACTCAGACCCTTTGTTTTGTCTGAGTGGTTTTGTAAGACAGGTCCCACTGTTTGTTGGATTTGGTTTGGAGGTCTTTGGGGCTTGATACAGCGGTTTCCTAATGTCAGTCTTCCCAACCCAAGTCCTGGGTAGGGGGCTGATCTTGTACAAACTCTGTAGGGGAGCTGTTGCCCAGAGGCTGTACCCCTGTGTCTCAGTTTCCCTGTGCATAGAATGAGGAAATCTTGTTTCTATAAAACTGAGGTGTGCTGCCCTGCCAGAATTTTGTATAAAGGTAAAGATTTAATAACGCGCATTTATTACATATGGAAATGTGTGCTGTTGTGTTGATATTTATTTGACTAAATGAACAAATTTCTCCATGAAAAACTGACATGGAGGCCAGGAACTTAAATGATTAAAGACTGAATAGAACACATTGTGCTTGAGCTGAAGTAGGTTCAATTCTATGTAGCATGATAAAATCTTCTCAGTAAAATGTCAGCTGTGAGGGACAGCAGCATTTCCCCATGCCTCTATCTGGGAGTTTTGTAAGAGGGAAGAGAGCTTCAGTTTTGTCTTGTTAATTATTTAAGCTTTACTGAGGCTTGAAACAGAGCACTCTCACTTACCTGCAGCACCTGAGCAGCATACAGTATGCAGCTGGGGGAAGGTGTGTAACATTCCTACTACCCAGAGCCACCCATTCCACACTTTGCGAAGAGGAAATGTGCTTAGTGGGAGCAACTTGACGCTTTAAAGGAAGTGGCCTTCCCAACGGCCCTACCCTACAGAGGTGTCTCCACACCCTATCTACTGGTGCTCTGATGGGCTGCACCAAATTCTTCTACCGTGGCACCAATGGCTACAAGTAGGCACAGTCTCAGGAGAGTGATGGTTCTCTCATCGCTCAAGATGAGACTTTAGAGTTGGAGCTGATGATTTGTGGTTGTAACATGGAGAAAGTAGTTCAGATTACTTTTGCTAATGTAGTAGCTGCACGTCAGGCAGAGCTTTCAAACTGCTGCACCTACAAAGGTTTCATCTCTCTCTAACCCTGCTGTTACCAAAACAAGTAAAGAAAAGAAACCAGTGAATTGTGTGAAGTTCTCTCGTGGCAAAGATGTGTTTGCCATAATTTGAAACAATTATGAAGCTGTTAGGAAACGCTATTTTTCTTCCAATATGGAAGAATTTGATAACTCCGATGCTTCAGTCTGTGCTTCTAAATAATACCAGGTTCCAAAAACAAATAGTGAAAGTGGTGTTTTGTGGCTTTGCTCCAGTCTGCAAGCACTGAACAGGATGAGAAGTAAACTGGAAACTATCTTTATTCATTGAATTATTTCTTGATTCACTCTGCCCAGTAACACTGGCCTAAAGATAAGTTGTGTTTTTCATAATAAATGGCAATTAATCTTAGCTTTCTCTCAAACACACCCAAGGAAGAGGACAGCACCAAGCTGCAAATAGACTTACTCTCAGATCATGTTTTGCTGGGAATATCTGTGCTCCACCCTGATGGTCTGTGTGAGCCAGTTGTTAGTAACTACTCGTAGCTCTCATTGAGAGACAAGAGTGAGATTTCTGTATGGGCTGGGTATCATTTTCCTAACAATCTTTTACAAAACACCCGTTGTTGGGTGTGTCGAAGATTTCCTTTGTTGGTCTCAGAGAAGAACATCTACAACATGGGAGCATCATTCCTTTATAGTAGGAAATGATCAATCTGTTTGTACTGACAAGGAATAACTTCTTGCCCTCATCCTCTGCCAGCCCAAAATCTTCCTCAAATCATCAGTAAAATCATTTAAGGGAGTGTGAACTTTTCTGTCTGTAACCTGTGTTCATGCCCAAGGCCCTTTTCAGAGCCCACAAGCGGAGTTTGCACTTCATATCTCTTTAGGGAGCTGTGGGGCAGGTAAGGTTTTCAGTTTGTACTTGCTGCGCTTGATAGATGCCTTTCATTTGAAATACAGAAGATATTTCTTGCCCTATGTGACATGACTATTTCAGTTAGAGATTTGGATTTTCTTCCTGGTGGAAGAAAAGAGAAGGTATATAAAACAAAACTTGAAGTAAACATGGCTATTTTTTCTTCTCTATCCTTAGGCATTTCTTGAATAGTTTGAGAGTAGTGCCTTGTTTGTTTGTTTTTTTTTTTCCATTTGTGTTTATCTTGTTCTGTGCTGAAGTCTTGAGCACATGTAATAACCACTTCAGGGACTCACCTAGAACTGCAAGGCTTAGGAAATGGCAGTCTTGCCAACTTCATAAATAATGCAATTAGTTCAGGTTCTTTTATAATTTTCCCTTCTGTTATTTTATGTACTTTCCTTGCACCTGCTCAGAGACATATATTGTACTGCAAGTATATCTGGGGAACCAATTTTTGTTCAAGAATTTATCACAGATAAGAGCATGCTTTTTGAATTCAAACCTGCTTGGCACTAGGTGGCACTCTGCTATAATCTAAATTAGTTAGTCTTAGTTTTGAAGTTTGGTAAACATTTCAGCAATAGAAACAACAAAAAGAGATTAGATTCACCACTAAGTTACCAAGAGAGATACTCATGCTGTGAGATGGGGGGAATTTTTACCAGGTTGTAGAGCTGTCCTAGGATGAGGGAGCAGGAAGGAAAGTATCCACATGCATATTCTCATAGTATCTTTGATCGCACTTACTGCTGAGAAAACGGTGTGGCCTTTAGTGGGGGTAAGTAGTGGGGAAGTTTTATAGTCTAAAATAATTCAAGACCACATTGCTAGAGAATATGATGGGCATTCTGGGAATGCTTGAAAAAAACAAAACATACTGTGCTGCTTGTTCATAGATTATTTTAGGACTAGGAGACAGGAAGTTGCAGTATTTATAATTTTCATATTTTTGCCTTGCCTTTTTTAATTATTATTTTTAGTGAACTGAATGTATGGTGCATTAGAAGATTTTATCAAGAGGTGTATTTCTGGGACAGATATTGCCTGAATGGATGCAAGATCAATTATATGGGAGGGTAAGGTCCTAGTAGTAGCTAGCAAGGTGGAGATGTTTGCAGAGTGATTCATTAGAGAAATGATTGGAAGTGATGGCTGCAGGGCTTGAGCACTGGAACTGAATTTCTGGTGGGACTTTCAGAGAATGATAGAATGGCCTGGGTTGAAAAGGACCACAATGATCATCAAGTTTCAACCCCCCTGCCATGTGCAGGGTTGCCAACCAGGCTGCACAGAGCCACATCAGCCTGGCCTTGAATGCATCCAGGGATGGGGCATCCACAACCTCCTTGGGCAACCTGTTCCAATGCGTCACCATCCTCTGTGTGAAAAACTTCCTCCTAATATCTAACCTAAACCACCCGTGTCTCAGTTTAAGACCATTTCCCCCTTGTCCTATCACTATTCACCCTCGTAAATAGTTATTCCCCCTCCCGTTTATATGGTCCCTCACTTTGGAGTAAGGCACTGTGATCCATCCGAGCCCTAATTCCAAGAGGAAGTGTTGTATGGGAATGGTGTTCAAGTTCTGCTTTAATGACATCAGCAGTGTGGCAAATGGAAGAGGAGTGTCTCAGTCACCACACACCTGAGAACAAATGCTGAAATACTGTCTTGTGTGGCTAGGTCTGGAAGCAGTGGGTCTGTGCCATAAGGGCATCTGGCATCTAGAAATTTGAACCTTCCTATGCAAAACCTTTTTACTTATGGATGAGGCAGAGTTTGTGTGTGTGCTGCTTGTCAGGAAGAAATGAATAGTCTCAGAAAACTTAGCTTGCAAAAGCTGTTTAAAAAAAAAAAAAAACGTGACTTGGAAAATGACAGTCAACTATTGATCTGACATCACTGTTATTCCTGGACAGCCTCAGAGGAAGGGTGACCCATTGCTCAGGACACAAACCCAGCTCTGGGATTACTGCTTTGATGTTGAAGCCAAATGATCCAGACTTCCTGTGTGACCATGAACACCAGGGCTGAATTTGACTGCTTTAATCTTATTCATCCCCTAGCCCATTTACTTTAGAAGCTGAGACTCTGCAAAAAATACTCGATGAAAGCTAAAATGTGAGATGGGGAATTGAGATGTAAGATGGAGAATGTCTCCTCTCAGACCAGGAGAGAAAGGGCCTACAGCAGATGCCTCTGCAAAACAAATGTATTTTGTATAAACTGGCCATGCATCTACTATGTGTTGTGATGGTGAATGTTGAATTTTTAATGTTGGCCTGTGACCATTTCGATTTGTGTTCTGTTCCTAACACTGAAGGCTCCATTATGAAAAAGATTTTTTCTGCTCCACGTCTATCAGTTCTAACTGCACCAGGTGACTGGTGCCATTTTCCTTGGCTATCTCCACATGTAATTTGTTCACCTACTTTCTCTCAATAGTAAATTTACAGCTTTTTTTTGTTTTGTTTTTCTCCCTTAATTTTAAGGCTTGTTTGATGCTATTAAGACTGTTCTGATATTTCAGGTTCCCTTTATTATTTTTTTCCCCTTCAAATACTTAGAAACTCTTAGCTTTCATTTCTATTTAAGAGCAGACATTTGGTTCTTTTTTTAATGACAAAAAAGATTAGTGTGTTTTATAGTTTTTGTTGTTGTTTGTTTTTTTTTGTTTGTTTTTAGGGGAAAGAAAGCCCAAAACTTCTGTTGCTTCTCTCCAGAGGAATTCTTGCAAAGAAAGGTAAATCCACTTGAGAATAAATGACTACCTATGCAATGCTTGATATGTAAAGATTATGTATTCTTTAATATTTGGGTGAATTATTGCTTCCCTCCTTGCAAAGATTGTATTACAAAAATTTCCATATATATTCAAATCCATCTGAAGTGGTTCACTGTGAAATGTGCCTGATCTGAGTGTACTTTGTAGAATACAACTGCAATTGGTTGTTTCAAATCAGTCCAATATGTGGTGGAGTACTGGTAAAATACACTGAGGCAGCCTGTCTTCCAGTGTATATTTCTGCTGGCAGAGACCTACGCCTCCTTGGCCAAGCATTCAGAGCTGGGATATAATCTAGATTCCCAGCAAATTCTCAGTGAAGTGCAAGATGTTTCTTGAGCACAGAGCCAGAGATCAAACTGAAATAAGGCTCTCTCTCAAAAATATCTTTAAAACTGTTTGAATAACCTAGTGTATACAAATATTTTAGGTCAACTATCATATTCTCTCAAGACTTGTGGGCGTTTCTGTCCAAGTGCCAGAAGCATTGCATCTCTAAAGAATGGAACCAACGCTGATTTCGGACTTCCACTACTGTGTCAGTGAATCCACCCACGTCTTGATAGTGTCAGTGCAGTGTGATGGAAAGTTTTAATTGCCACTTGGCTCTCTTGTTATTTTACTGATTTTGTGTCAGAGTTGCAAGAGAAAGGAGAGGGCAGTATCCAGGGATGTAATTCCAAAAGTAAATCATCCAAGTGTTTGAAGACAAACCGATCTTGTCTCAGTTTGCAAAGCAGTACTGGGAGCCAGTCTTTCAATTTTTTTCACCTTTAAAAGACTGGCGTTAAATTAGAAGATAAACAACCGTCAGCAAGCTCTTCAGTCACATTCCTGAAGCCCTATAGCATCACATCTGTGAACAGCACACACCCACTCACATGCTTCCTTAGAGCCACAGACACACTGAGATCCTCTGTTGATGGGAGCAAATACGCCTTAGGATGAATTATACAGCGATGAGCCCAGACCAACAGGCTGTACCACCAAGCAGCTACCAGTGTGGTTAAATTTGTGGTGCAGACAGAGCTTAAGCTGGTGTCTCACTTCATCATGGCAACCACTGTGCAGTCTGCTGACTGTCCCTATTTAAGTGCTTTGGCAGAATCTTGTTTAAAATTGGAAGGAATGCTTTTAATAGTCTGTACGTTTCTGTTGGAGGCCTGCATTCAGGATACGGTTGCATCCCACTTATATGCAAGTCTGATTGGAAAGTACAGTATAGGATGGATATACTTTGTAGCCACAGGACGTCAGCAAGACAGGATTAAAGTACACTAGCTGAATAACAGAAGAAAGATTCAGACATTTTAAGGTTATATGCCAGATTTAGATCCTTCATGTATGAAAGTAGCATCAACTTTCTTGAAGTCAGTGGTGTTAATGTGCTGCAGAGCACGTGAACAGCTTCTGAATGCTTAATTATTTGAAACAAAGCATATCCATGCTTTTATGTCACTTTGGGATATTGTATGTGGAGCTGTGAACTTCCTAAGAAGCCACCTCAGTTGCCAGCTGCTGCTAGCTTTCACACAGGAGAATTTAGCTCATCTCAAAATCATGCAGCAGTTTGGAAACTGTGAAATCCTTTGCTGCTTTGCAGGCTTTGATATCTGGAGCAGGGTAAGGTTTCTGTATATCTCCACTCAGGTGCTTGGTGCTGTTGAAAGAGCATCTGGTCAGTATCTGAGTTTTGTGCAGGTAGAGAGAGTGCTGTGGGTTGCACGGAAAACTTACAGGGCTCGCTTTGCAAGCAGTGTTTGCAAATGCTGTATCCGGACTGTGTCAGTGTGTGGGTTGGATGAAACGGAGCTGTCAACCACAAGAATTCACAGCTTAACTTTTGGTCCCTTCTCTCTCTTCTTTGCCCCGTTTCTCAATTAAAGTTCAATAAGGAGAATTTATTTTCTTATTGAATATTTGGCTTCTTTTTGTATTTTATTTTCTGGCTCACAAACTGAACCGACACTCTTGGATTGCACTATAAAGCTTTACTTTACAGCTACCAGGACTAGATAATTATTATTTTTTTAATAAAATGAATTTAAAAAATCAGAAAACATAAGCGAGAGTTGAAAGCAAATATCTTCCCAAAAGTTGTTGATTCCTCATGGGAGACTTGAGGGAAAAAACACCAACAAGAAGAGCTCCAATATCCAGAGCCCCCAGATAGGACCCCTAAGAACAGGCAACACTGAAGTAATCTTCTTATCCATTAACTACTACCCATTGGGCACAGCCCTCTAGCCAGTTCTTTACCCAAAGAGTTGTATACCTGTCCAGGCCACAGGCAGTCAGTTTCTCCAGGAGAATACTGTGAGAGACCATGTCAAAGGCTTTGCTGAAGTCTAGGTAGACTACATTAACAGCCCTTCCCTCGTCTGGCTCGGCAATCACCCCCTCCATCTCCTTAGCACCCTAGGGTGGAGCCCATCTGGTCCCATGGACTGTGACAGTCCAGATGGAGGAGGAGCTGCCTAACCTCACCTGAATCACCGGGGGTGTATTCTGCATACCACCCCTGACTTCCAGATCAGGGCATATAGTTCCCTGAGGATAACTGATCTGCCTATTAAAGGCACTGAGGACCTCAGCCTTCTCGTTATCCTCAGTGGTCACATTTTGGGATTCTCGCTCTCTACCTGCACAAAACAGATTACCCATGCTTATTCTTCAAAAAGAAACTTTAATAGTAATTTAATGTTCTGTAGTACTTAAATGTATTTTTCTAATTCCTCCATGCAGAATTATGGAATCAGACATTGATTTGTTCTGTGGACATGTCCTTCCTTTTTAATGTAACATTCCTCTATTCTCTACTCTATTTGGGTAATCCTTATTGAATACTTGTTGACCAGGGTTTGGCAAAGGCATTCAGAAGTTACATGAATCTATGGATAAGTGATTTGATGTTTAGAAACTGTGCTAGTGATTTCCACAGAATAAGCATGCCTTTGACAGCATCTTTATGAGAACACGCTAGAAAGTGCTGGCAGAGATTAGACTTGAACACTGACTGAGGCTGACAGACCTATCTCTTCTCATAGCACTGCAGGAGCCACATGACGAGTATTGAGAGGTTATGATAAATATGTTTATTTGTAGATGAGGTGTTGATGGTGGATAAACAGTCAAAAAAAAAAAAGTGGAAAAAGTTAGGAAGATACAACACAACATTTTCAGGTTCCAACTGAGTTCTTTTTAGAGTGGCTGAAATGAGCTAATTAATCTTCTCAGGTTTTGCTGGCATTAAAAAAATATTGCATAACAGATGATCTCTAATCTAGAGATTTCTGCAGCATATATTTTGGGGGAATTTACTTTTGAACTGCAATAGTCTGATCCTGAGAACTTGTTCCCCATTAGTACAGTATGTGCGCTTCTGGAGTGCATTGTCCAGTTGAGTTGAATGCTAACAGAACTTTGCACTCTGAGATATTCTTGGGATACAAACAAAAGTGCAGTGTAAGTGGGATTAGAGAGGAGATTCACTTCAAAATTGTTCTACTAGCCTCTGGAGATGGGGACAGGAATTTATCCTCCCTTTCCTTTTGAGAGAATTGTACCTGGGAATCTTAACCCTCTTCACATTTGTGGCAGTCAGTCTACCATGCTGGGGGACATGTCGTCCCCCATGACTTGGGGAAATACAGCCAGCACCTCAGTTGCCAGCAGCTTAACTGTACTGAAACAAGGGATTTAACAGGCAGGCTCCTTTAAAGGCAATCCAAAACCATCCCGTTTTGGATCTTGACTGCACATTTTAAAACATCAAACCAACGTGAAAGGAGTAAGGAAGGAAGACTGGAATGACTCTTCCTGATGTTCACTATTTGCTACCCAAACACTTCTCACAAAGCCAGAAAACTGGAGGAAGGAGGCTCACCTGCTGGCAGCACACTTTTCCTGTATTTTAACATTGCAGACTGGCAGGCTAGACCTTAAAATCTACTCTTGACATATCGGTGAAAAAAGGCATGTGTTCACTTCATTACAGCTCAGTTTCTTGCATTAATAAGTCTTAAATCCTCTTTCTCTTTTGTCTGATCTTCCATTTTTAGCTTACATTTCTGTATTCCTGAGGGAGGTTCCCCCTTTTCATTTTCACGTGGTCTTGATGCTGGGAATCCCATTAACATTGTTTGTATGACCTCTGGAATGTAAGTAAATGTTACATAGCAGTCTATCTTTTTGGCTGCTCTCCAGTGCTTGTAATTAACTCTACATATATTCCTGGATTCACTGTGCCTGCTTCAGATCGGACCTAATAGCAACAGTGGAAGCCAGAGTAAAAAGCAAAGCTTTGTGAAAGTAATTAGACTGACATAAAAGGGTTTGCTTGCTGGTTAGTCCTGTTTGCTGTGCATGCACTCTTCTTTTAACAATATAACAGTTGTAGGAAATAGCAGCAAGTATAAAGCAGCCCTCCTAAACTATGACTCCTACCTAAAGTATGCAAGAAAAACCCAAATGGTTGGGCGCCTTTAATTTTTTTAAAGGATGGTGGTGAACACACATCTCAAGTGAGTGGGCTTAAGGAACTTTTGCTTAGAAAATAAAACATTTCACTTAATAAATCATTTAAATACTTTTGTCGTCCTGACTAGCTTGCACATTTTTTAAAAGTAGCTGTTTTCCAAATAATATGCCTTGTATCCTTTGGTCTCTTTTTTATCATAATCTTTGCTTCTGGAAAGTATTCACTGAGTCTGTGTTTAATTCACTTAATTCACCCTGTTCTTGACCGGGTGGAAAAAGATAGTACTTCTTTTAAAAGTGAGATATATCAGAGGATATCATTTAATTCTTGACGAGTGCTTAGAACAGACCAGGTTCTGATCACAGCTATGCTGTAGAAATCTGTAATTATACTGAAACCACTGCAGCAAGAGAGCTGAAAGTGGAAGTTGGTCTTTATCTTCTTAGGTGTCACACTTAGAATTTCCTATCTTTGATCCATTTGGTTTTCATAGAATCATAGAATCCTTAGAGTTGAAAGGGATCGTTAAAAGTCATCTAGTCCAGCTCCCCTGCAATGAACAGGGACATGCACAGCTCCATCACGTTGCTCAGAGCCTAATCCTGCCTCGCCTTGAAAGTCTCCATGGATGGGGCATCCATATCCTCTCTGGACAACCTGCTCCAGTGCCTCATCAGCCTCACTGTAAAAGACCTTTTTCTTGTATCCAACCTAAATCTCCTCTCTTTAATCTGGAAGCCACTTCCCCTTCTTTCCTGTAACTCCCATTTTGATATTGGAAGTCTCCTCTTATCCGGGCTGAACAGCCCCAGCTCTCTCAGCCTGTCCTCGTAGGATAGGTATTCCATCACTTGGATCATTTTTGTGGACCTCCTCTGGACACGCTCAAAATTTATGCTCTCCGTTTATCTTCTGTATCCAATGATGTATATCTAGCCCTGATTAGCATAAGTGTTCAAAAACAAAGGCTTTCTTACTGTTTCTAAGCTTAGTCTATTAAGATGCTTTAGACATCACTTGCAGAGAAATGTTAGTGGCTCAGACAGCCTTTGTATAATACTCCTGTTGATGGTTTTTACATATGTCATTCACCTGGAACAGATGTTTTCCCTCCTTCTTTCACCGTTCACCAAAAATATCTGAGAGAAAAATGAAAACACAATTAATATGCATGTCTATCTAATTAATTTAAATAAATTAGCATTAAAATTGATTCTAGATTTGTTTAGCCACTTTCTGCAGTAGTCAAAAATAATCTTGATGTGGAACTGAATTTCATCAGATGCCACAGTTAGCAGCAGAGAGAAGTTTTCAGAATGGGAATCTTTATTACAAGATGGTAATTCAGTGCAAGAACCAGACTGTGCTTTATGTGAGCTGTGTGAATCTTTGGACTTTGATCCACTGGTAAAACAGTACAGAAAAACACTTGAAATAGCGAGGATCACAGTCAGTTGAATCTTCTGAGGTTTTGGAAGAAGACAATGCACGTCAACTGGATGTAAGCACACTTGTCAGTATGGACTACTTAAAAAATCTTCTCTAAGCATTACTTAGCACAGCAGTTCCTAGACAACATATTTTTAGTACAATGGAAATATTTATTACAAGTTGTTGGAGGCTCAGGGAAGAAGAAATGATCATTCATGGTCAAAGGATGCAACAAGGGGTCTGGCATATTGCTGAGTGCAACGAGGAAAGGGGATGATGTTTGCACTTTTGAGGAGGACCCTGAATTTGTGTTGAGGGGAACTTCCTCTTTGTAGGTAGCTTAGGTGTAGATTTCATCTTCAGTCTTCCCTGGCTTTTGCTTTCCTTATGTGCTGTGTGTTGTGATGAAATTCATGAATAAAATATATCCTCTGTACAATGCTCTTCCACAGCTGCCACTGTTTTTTCTAATCCATATCAAATTTTCCAGCTCTGCTAGAGACTGTGCAGATAGCTGTGATGACAATGTGGTGGCAAGTTTAGGGAAACTCTCCTATGAAATAAGTCTGATGCCAGCTCCAATCGTTTTCCAACCAAAGTTATGCACATAAATATTCAGTTATCTGTGATCCCATAGCTAAATAGCTAGCTTTTTTGTACTTTGTAGTTTTAAATGAGGTAGGACATAACTTTTCTCTGGCTTTTAGGAAGCATCATGTCAGTGGGGCAAAAAAATAAAATACGAGGGCTTATGTGGAGAATATTATTCACTCAGCCGCATGATGATAATGGATTGTGAGTGTTAAAATATTGCCTACTCAGTGTGGTTGGGAAAAAATCAGAAAAGCAGAGGTTTTGCAATTAGAATTTGTTGTGCTTTCTGGCATTTTCATCTTCTCTAGACAGTTTTCTACAGCTCAAGATCTGC
>PPHD01008872.1:664-20845 GCA_002909625.1 Bambusicola thoracicus | reverse complement strand
TTTAATTTAAAAAAAAAAAAAAAAAAAAAAAAAAGAAAAGTAGAAAGGCCCATGCTTAAAACTTCACGGTATCACAGAATCGCCTGGGTTGAAAAGGACCACGATGATCATCGAGTTTCAACCCCCGTGCTATGTGCAGGGTCACCAACCGCTAGACCAGGCTGCCCAGAGCCACGCCCATCCTGGCCTTGAATGCCTCCAGGGATGGGTACACATTGATGTATGTAATTTAAAATGGGCTTTAACCTCAAAAGGATACAAAGGCTGTTCAGAAACTTCATACTGTTTTTAAATCTGGCAAAAGTAGTACATGGTAATTAGACTTTCAACACATTTGGATATGCTAATTTGAATGAAGTTCTAATTAGTCTCTTTATGTGACTGAGAATGACAATTTCTGAAATAATTTCATGTACTTGTATTCTGAACTTAAAGTTGTTTTCAATATTCCTAATACAAAAAAAAAAAAAAAAAAAAAAAAAAAGAGAGACTGTTGAATGGTTTGCTTGTATGGCAGTGATTTATTCCATGCAGTTTATGGTGCATATGCATATAGTACATCCACTGTGCACCATTACTGGTAACATGCTATTGCAGTTAAGATTTTAATCTGAAGCTGTTGGACACCTCTGGCAGAGGAGGAATGAAGATCTGGAATGTCAGCAATCCCTCAGTACTACTGTTAATAGCTAGGATTGCTGTGGAGGAGGTACAGAGGAAGCAGAACTGGCTCTGACGTCTGCTGAAGTCAGTCATTCTCTTGTTTTTTGAAAATAATCATGTGCCTTCATGTAAGAATGTAGTAAAGTCTTGGGTTCAGACAGAATAGATTACAGTTCATTATCTACTAAATTCAGATTAAATGGACGTTAGTCTTAGAGATATCCCCGAGCAAAAGCTTCTGCCCATAGAAACCCAACAAATACAGTAGCACCAGGGCAAAACATCTCCTATCTGCATTCCTTCCTCTCCGCTCTCTGTTGCGGTCCTTTCTCAGCCCTCTGGTGTGCCTATGTGTCTTTCTCTTAGTCATCTTTAAATGGAATCTTTATCTTGGCTAAAAAGCGCTGCTGTTTCATTACCAGTGAGTAATATAAGTTTTAATTAAATCTAGTTAATTTCTTTTGTTAGAGTTCCACTAGGAACGATGGGCTGGAGCAGACAGCACATTGAAATTATGGTTGCTATTATTTCTCCAATTAGCGTATCAGTGGAAGTCAGGTGGAAGTATTTTTACAGCCTTACCACATGTCAAATATTTTCTATTAATACAGAAGCCCTCCCCGAGCTCTTCAAAAGCACTGCGTATCCCTCCAAATACTGGATGCTGTCATCCATTATGCTCTGGTATTTAAAGGCACAAACTGATATCCCTAATTGCTTCATTGGGAATTTAGAGATAAATCCACATGCAAATCCTTATCTGACTTTACATCCCACTGATTCTAGAAGGTACTCTGTGTATTTCCTATGCTCCTCCTTGAAGGTGCCTAAGAGGAATGAGCAGTTTTATGGGCAACGCAGAAACAGCCTCTGCTTTCTCTTTCAGCTCGGCTGCTGGAATCCAATCACTGGTCTGAATGGGTCCCTAACAGACAGGAAGTTGGAGAATAACATGCGAGGAGTGGTTCTGCGAGTGGTGACCGTGTTGGTAAGCAGAGATCTTCATCATTTTGCACTACCAGGAATACATATATTTTGCCGTGTCTTCTTATCAGAGGGTAATTTGAAAATATTTTTATTAGGTATAATATTTTTTATCAAGAACATAGTCAACGAACAAGCACCTAATTTCTGCTTGTCAGTACCAGAGCTAGGGAGTGATTTCCACCCAAGTGTTTTAAAAAATAATTTAAACAAAACCAGTAAATGTCAATTCAGCGTGTGAACCAAATTCATTATAACTCATTATTCTTCCGCAGGTACATTCTAAAGTAGATAATGCAACCTTATGAACTGATAAAGTAATGTCAAATGCTCTGTTAGCTAAAGTTACCTAACTCATGTGTAGCTACTTGTAGCCTTACTACTGCCATGCCATACTGACTACAGTCTGACACAAATAGTTGCACTGCTTCTAAGTTAACAATAAAGATAAAAGGCAGTTGCACAAAGTTCAACATGCATCACATACCAGTTCAGGCACCTCTCCTCATGTGACGTGATCACATTTCTGCTTTGGTTTTGTTGACAGCTTTCATTAGCTGTGCTTTAAAACACCATTACTCTGAATTACTCTGTGTTAAAATCCACTAAGTTATTGTTTTTCAAACTGACTTGTCTTTTATGTAGAGCGTGCAATTAAGGCAGTATAGGAGGAAGATCAGAATGACTCATGCTGGCTTCATAACAGAAATGGTTGTTTTAAACTGTGAAGCTTTGCGTGGTCGCAAGTACTATCTAGACAAAATCATCTATGAATGATGCTACAAACTGAGGTTCATTGAGTTTTATTCAGTAAAGATGAGAGGCAAGGAGTTTGTTAACTGTTTACCAATTATTTCTAGACCCCTCCAATCTTTGAATGCCCGCAGGTGTTACTGCCACCCCAGTGGGTGGCAGAGCATTATTTAGGGTGCTCAGTTTCTCTTACTGCTCTTACAATGCGTGAGAAAGGGTTACTCATGAAGATACGCTAGTGTGTAAATCTTGCTTTGATTTGAGACTTAAGACACACCCGTCATTAGCATATCATTACTTCATGCATAAATTTTGCTTTAGGATAAATGTATATATCCTCTACATGTTACTAATTTTAGCTCAGTTCCCTTTTTTATTCATACAGCTTATCACGATGGAGCGATTACATTACTTTTACTGGAATTGAATTAATAAATTGGTATAGTATTTGGTATTGAGTGAAGTCCTAGTCAAGATGACATGGCGCTGAGGAAATGAATCAAAATCGTACAAGCAATGTATTCATAGTTGTTTTTTTTCTGTTTTGAAAATTAGACTCGTAGTCCCTCTATGTCTTCGTATTCCACTGGATCTTAGAAAATTCTGGTCACCAAAGACATCAATGGGAATTTCATTAACATCCATTTATTTTAGAGCAATTGTCGCAGAAAAATTGCTTTTAAGTCCATTTATCTTATTAAAGAGAATACATCTTTCAAATCATAGTTTGATCAAAAGTTAGTTTCTTTGAAATCAGTGGAACTAAGAGGGCTGCTCCAAAAGCAGTGCCTCCTATTTCATTATGTTGATCCACAATGAGAGATGTGGATGTTGCTGGTATGGAGCAGAGATTGAACCTTCCCACCAACATTCCCTTGTATGTTGTTGCTGCGAGACAGATGGCAGCAGTAGGGAGGTCTGACAAAATAGTGTGTGACACATAAATGCGTATGAAGCAAAGGTGTGTCAGTGGATAGTTCCCTGCTGAAAAAATAGCACCCACTGACTTTCTTTGATGCTTGCTGAACGTTTATGGACAGTGGATTTGAGCACAGTGAGGCGGTGGGTAGTGCATTTCAGCAACGGTGACAGCAACAGTAGGTCTCTCTGCTGGTTCAGATTTTCCTGAGTGGAACATGTGGACTGTTGTTATCACTAGTAAAAATGCATAGCTAATGGTGGTGACTTTGTTTAAAAATAGTGGTTTTTGTAGCTGGGAATTTGCTCTATCAAATAGTGCAATTGTGGTCTTTGTTGTGGCTTTTGTGGACATAAATAGGATGGGGTTTTTTTTTGGTTTTTTTTTGGAGCAACACACGTATTTGATATAAATCAAAGCCCTAGTAGTAGATGAAAGTGCAGTTTTCTTCGAGGTTCACAACTGCCCTGAAAGACTAAAGTGGAGTTTTTTATTTAATATGAAATAAAAAAATGTGTGGGTTTTCCCTTTGATCTGAGTAGAAGAGGGATTTTTGCCCACCGACTTTATTTTAGCAGTGAGTTTGCTTTCACCCTTCCTCCCTTTTCCATCCTTTTCTGAGTTCCTCAGCTGACTTGATATACTTCTGTTAAAAGTAAAGGATTTATTAATGAATTCTCACCTTTCTGTAAGCAGGAATAAGGAACAGTTCTTCATTCTTTATTCTGAGGAGAACTGTAACACTGCCTGCGTATATGCAATTCTATGTTTTGTTATGTTTGACTTAGGGTAGCACCTTTCTACACTTGTAGAATAGGTTTATTTTGTCTGATTATCGTTTTCCTTTTTCTTGGACTGGCTCCCCATGCGCAACCCAAGTTTGAACTTTGTATGATGAGCTACTTCTAAGTTCAAGCGACTTGCTGTTGAATTTCTGAAAAGTATTCTGAGATTCAGAAATGGAGCTCAGTGAAAGGTCAGAATAATAATTCCTCCCAAATAGAAAGTGTCTTGAATGAACAATTATCCACGTACAAATTTAGCTGAATATCCATTTTGGCGATTTCAGTTTATCCTCCTCATTTTCATTTTCAGGTGCTCCGTTTTATCGAAAGGCAGCTAGAATACAACAGAAATTCTTATAACATCATTTTAGTCACTGTAGCAGTTAATGAATTATTCATATGAATGTTAAGCCATTGGCAACAAATGAGGTTTGGCCTGCCTGACAATGAATAGGCCAGCAGGTATTCACAAAATTACATTTCCAAAACAAGCTCCAGTTGTCTGAAAGGGCACAAGTTTTAAATTCTGTGTTTTAAAGAACTAACAATTTTCTAAAAAGTATAGAGGTACAGTGCCTTTCCTGAGAGCGCATGAGGCGTAGCTTTCTATAGGTGTGAAATATTATATTTGAGACTTCTTTTTTTTAAATGGAAAGTATGGCACCAAACAGTGGTATGCATTTTCATATCCAGATTAACCTGAAACGCAGACAGGAGAAGGGAAAGAATAACGGCAAGCGACGCTGAATTATCCTTCGTCATATCTCTGCATGTATGGTCTCTTGCTTGCTACTACTTGCATTGCTCACAGAGAGCTAGATGGGCTAGAGACAGGTTGGTGACCCTTGGCTCCAGGTGGACACTGTGGGAAACGAGGGCTGGTAAAAGTGTAGACAAACATAGGAAAATTAAATAATAAAAATGCATCAGTGACACTTGGGAAAATGTTCTCATATGTGGAATAGATTAATTCTCAAACATTTGCATTAAGTGCATGACTGTTTGTTAAAGAGATTAAGTAAGAAACAAACTGGGAAGCGAACAGGATCTTCATGGATGTGAGCTGGCAGGAGATTTGCATCTTTACACCCTTTTGTCTACTGAACTTCCCACTTGGACAGAAAAAAGTGAGATATAAGGCTATGTCCTAGTTCTAAAAGCTGAGGCTGTCTTTGGGAATTGACCCCCAACTCTGCTTTTAACAAAGTGACAAAACTTCTTTAAAGGAAGTCAGAGTAGCTTTCAGAATAATAAGAAAAAAACAAAGGCGTGAGAGAGATGAAATAAGACAGTGTATGCATAATCAGAGGAACTAAAAGTGAGAAGCAATGGAGGATTAAAAAATGGTGGGACAAATGCATCATTGAATGACTGAAGATCAACTGCAGCAAAGATTATGTGCGAGATACCTCAGAAAATACCTATTTATTTTACAGTAGAGTATAGTCAGAATAACCTCACAAATAATGCCATTTATAAAATTTTTCTCTCTATTTTTTTATCAGTTTACGTACACATTTTTTGTGTGTCCCTCACAGATGAGTGCTATGCACTTCTGTGAATCTTCTTAATTCTGTTAGGCTGCATTAATTTTTTTAAGTGAACTAAGGCATGCATTCTACTAAATTGTATGTGTATCAACTTCATCAGTGTATTGGAGGACTGTGTATCGTAGTAAATGTTAAGAAATATTACTTGACCATCTTCATCAGCAGTAGTATTTATGTTTTAAGCGAAGATATTTTACTTTTCTATTTACAAGGGATAAATCCTTTTTTGTCCATTTATGCCTGTGAGTTTGAATGGCAGAAAAGTAGTACGTAACGTAGCTCCTGTAGAGGTGTTTTTTTTTTTTCAAATCTCTACATGCTGTAACTCAGTAATGTGTTTGATATATACCTTATGTGCTATAATGCAAATAGTTCATAATGATCTCCAGTTTTAGATTATGGCATTGCTAGTTGTATTAAAAAAAAAAAAAAAAGCATAATTTTCTAGGCAGCAACACTTCCCTGTGTCTTGTAGTTTCTCTTCCTTTTTGTTACCCATATCCACCTGTAGAAGGAAGCTGGAAAAAATTTTATAGATAAAGACATGATGAACAACATTAAGTGAAACAGTAGTTAATAATAACAACAGTGGTAGATGTGTTCATTTAATCGGTAAATGAATGAAAGCAGCAGGAGTGATGACGCATGATATGATTAGGCATGTTATTTACTATTTTTTCATAGTGACTCTAGTTTTTTTACTCAAAAGCAATCATTCTGTATTACTTACTGATGAGACAGGCTTTCTCCCTTGGAAATGTCAGTTGTTACCAGTATGTCTTTGCACAGGGTAGATTTCTAATTTGTGAAGCTAGGGTCAGACTTGAGCTCAACGTTTACTGAAACTGAAATTTTGACCCTTTGTTTTTTGTTTTGTTTTTGTTTTAAATTGTTGCTTATTATTACAAGTCTTAGTAATAGTATGCTCCTTTCTATTCTAAGGAAGATTAAGGAAAAGAAAGGTCTTTGGAAGTGTGCTGACCATATCTGGTTTTTTTTCCTTCAAAAAGTTGTTATTATATCTTAACAAATTGAATTACTGCTCTTTGCTTAAGTTTCCTTAATATTTTTGAGAAGAAACAAACTCAGTAGCTAGAGCAAATGTTTCCCATTGTAAAGCAAGCGTAGCTCTCAGTGCAACTACTGCATTTCCTGCCACCAAAAGTAACACTACTCCTCCTCTCTGCGAACAGCATATCTTCTCTATGTGCCAGATCAGTGCATGTAATGTATTTGGGTGCTAAATCAGAACACTGGGTGTTTTAATAGGATTGCAGTGAAAGCAGAATCACTAATGCAACAAGGCAGAGAAAAGTATTGGTATTTGTGCATTACTTTCCCACAAACAGAGACAGCAGAAAATAAGATTCCTAAATCGCCTCCTTCCCTTGGACATCTGTCCTGCCCATCTCTTTTCTGAGGTTTGGCTGATCTGTTTAGAGTTTCTTTACCGCAGAGTAATGGGGAACAGGAGCTGTTTCAGCCACTCCCTTTTAATCGATTGGTGTTGATTACTGAGCACTGTGATTAGCATACAATCATCCGGGTGGTCTGCTTTGATTAGGTATCCCATGCTTTGCCAGAGATTTAGAATTGGTATAGACCAGTCCCAAAAATTCTCCCATTAGATTTTCCCATCTCCAGCCTTTTACATGTGGTTTTTTTTTTTTAAATGACTTGATCGCACTGTGAATTTTTCATTATCATTATACATGGCAGTGTACTATGGTGGGGTTTTGTGAAAATATTCATAATTACGATGATTAATAAATATAACAACAGAAACTAGTACCCCTTGATGAAAGCAGAACCTGTCCATTCCTCTTCCTCCTACCACACCTGTGCAAGATCCAAATTGAACCTGGTATCTGACTGGGCAAAGGTAATGTTTAATGGCTGGTTTGTGTCTCTTAGAGCTACCTGGCTTACATCATAACAGGTAGGTCATAAATGGTGCAGTTATTCATGCTGCACGTGCCTACTGTTTTCTATCTGTATTGCAAACTTTTATTTCACAGACTACTGGAGAACCCAGCTCCTTTTATTCCTTAATATTTGAAATTCATTTTTATGAGTTAGTAGGTGCTGTACTCTAGATGAGGCTTGTATCAAGGAAGTGAAATGCTTTGGGGCCTGACTGGGATGACAGTTTGACAGCAAGGTAGGAAGAGTGTGCAATGTTGTAGGGTCAGCCTAATTTATCTGTATGTCCTGGACTACCTCTTCAGGCTCTTTGGCACTTACCTACCTTTTCACTGACCCTCACCCATCTGTTCCACTGGGTATGTTTGTGTTCCGGTGCAATTCTCATAGCTCACAGAACGCTGGGAAATTTGACTTTTAAGCAGAAAGAGGTTCTTGTGGTGATTATAATTATGTGGACATTCTATGTGAGACAGAAAAAGGGGTGAACTGTATGACAGTGCAATGTCATGAACCATTACAGGTATGTATTGTAGACAGAAGCTCTCACATAGCCGCCAAGAGAAGTATAATGTAGCTTCCAGGCAGTTAATACACCTACAGTACACTTTTGCTAATTCATGTACCTGAGCTAGTTGCGTTAACGCTAGCATTGTGCTGTTTGGACATACTCTAAGACACTCCAATTGATTCCAGCCTCAATCTATATTCCTGTTATATAACTGTTATGGTTCAGAAAGAGCTATTAGGTGCATTAAGTTATTTTGAATTAAAATCAATACACATAGCTTGGCTGCGTCCTGACAGGGCATTGCTATAGATGGCTTTGAAGGAAGCCTTATCCTGTTGCAAAGCGATAGGAGATACTGGAGGGAGGGTGAGGTGGCTAACACTTTAAAATTTGTCTAGTTCCAATAGCGATAGAAATCCAGAATCCACAGTATGAATTCTGGGAAAAAAAATCCCGACACATTTAATGTGCTGTTTAGTCATTAGATTGAATGAACTCATGTGTCATCAAAGATCATAATAAAACTGTAATTAAAAGAAGTGATGCTAAGTCTGTGGGTAAAGACAGGGGCAAGTGAAGGCCAAATTTAAATGGCCTTCCTCTAACATCGACTTCAGCTTTTAGGATGCAAACTAGTTTTCAGTTGGAGACAAAGGGACTTTTCTCTTAGTACAACTGATTTTCTAGGTTTTGGGGGTTTTTTTGGTTGGTTGGTTTTTGGTTTTTGTTTTTGTTTTTGTTTTTGTTTTTTTTTGAAAAGCAGAGGATCCAAGAACAGTGATTTATTTCCAGTATTGTGACAAAGCCCATTGGCAAAATGGGATACTGAATGAAAATAATACTTTCATTACATGACGTTTGAGACTTTCATCTTTGTTTTAATGTTATTAGGGGGTGGGGATTGTATTATGTTTTACAGTGACTTTTATAACCATTGCTAGTAGGAGAATTTCTGTAATGAGAGAATTAAATGTTTCAATTAAATTTTGGTCATTGTTTCTAATGTGCAGTAATGTACATTGCTGTTCAATTAAAAATAACAAGCTGCTGCGCTGTTCCTAGCCAAATACAATCCCCAGAACAGCGGTCAGTAAAACTGTTGAAGGAATTAAGTATTTGGGGCTGCTTATTTCAGTCAAATCTTTTGGGGAAAGAAATGCCAAATAGCAAGTAATTAAAAGTGGAGGGTTGTTCTTTTATGAGTTGAGAAAAAGTAATTATGAAGAAGTAAGAAGACCAGACAAAAGCATCCTGTGTTTGAAAATATTTTAGTTAGTAATAGTTTCTAAGTCAAAGTCAGTGTTGGTATTGCTTATTGGAAGTTCTAACTGACTGCTCTGCTTGGAAAGGGAGTGAGAGATCCAATAATTAGACTGAATTTCACTATAAGGAGCAGTTTCTTAGCATTTGTTGGTAACAGAAGTTCTTGAGTCTCACAGCACATATTCACTTCACGTGACTACAGAGCTGTGCTTTGGCTATGTCAGTCATTTAATGTTCACTGCTCCTGGAGTCAGCGCTGAGAACAGATGGACAGTCTCACTCACAACCAAGCTTCATTTCTTGCTTTGTTTTTTCTCCCCTCTCTCTTCTGACTTTAGCTAGAGAAGAAGGGAAGAAGTAATGAACATAGAATTCCATTTAATGAATAGGGACTGTCAAGATTAAAGTACTACATCAGAGCGTGTTCAGAAATTTCTTGAGTAGACACAGAGGTCATTTTCATATGCTTTATGAGTTCTAACAACCCATATAATAACCTAATTTTGAAACAGTCTTCCAAACATAGTAGAAGCACATAAGGCCATCCTTCTGAGGTTTGAGTTGAGCATAGTAAATCCCACCAGAGATCAGTTTCTCTGATCTGAATAGACAGTTTTTATTCACTAACTTAATAATTTCTGTATAGCTTGCCAGCTAGGAAGTTCTTCTTGCCCTCGTAAGGGGAAAAAGAGGATTCAGATGAGTGGGAGAATAACCCCCAACAGTTTATTTTGCTTTAGCTTTTTTATTTTCGAAGTATGTACTGGCTTTTTTTTTTTTTTTATCATCAGAAACAGCATCAGACTTCTATAAGTGAGTATAACAGAGCAGAGTATCATGGCTCAGCCCATGAGAAGGGAGGTAGTTCTTATATTATTCTAGTCGTAACACATTTTATGCTCTTACACTAAGTCAGGAGATGTAGCTTCTTTCTTTAAAAATTTTATAGCCCTAATGAATTAATGGACAAAAGAGTTTTTGAGTGCTTGAAACCTCATGTCATTTTACCTTTGCCCATGCCTCCCTTTTATGTCACATTGCCTTAATCTTGCCTCTAGCCTTCCAGGGCTGCTTTGGGCTTTTTTTGTTGTTTTTCTTTTCCTTTGCCTGGAGACCAAAGAGAGCATGCTGCCACTAAAGTCCAGTTGTTCACTGGTTTCAGCAGCAGCATTCACCATGTGTGGCTATTCTGTTAATTCAGCCATTTAAGTACAACTCTTTCTTACTCCAAGTACCTCTCTCCAACCTTTCTTCACTGATAGTTGTGGCACACTAAGAAAGTAAGAGTATTGTTAGAAGTGGGAAAGAATGAAAAAGGGGGAAAGAATGCAAGGGAATTGTCACAGAGAAAATGGGGAAAAAAAAAAACCCATAAGCATGACCTACCTACTACTGCAAGTATGTGTTTTATTTTTGAGAGATATTAAGGGTAATAGAAGAATAAGAGTAAGAAAGAAGAGTAAGGAGCTGTGAAAGGGAAGAAAAGGGATTAGAACTTAGCTATAACTATCTATTTCTGGCAAAAGTATCAGAAAGATTACTTTTTTAATAATAGAGAGATGATTAATCTTTAAAAGGAAAACAGAATTGTATTCCTTGGTAATCTGATAATCTAATCCATTTTCTCCTTATCAAGTTGAACCTTTTTTTTTTTTTTAATCTTTTTGATGAGTATTCACCTGTTAGCCTTAAAGAAACTCAAGTCTCCTGCCTGATTGTCCCTGAGCTAAACAAATGGTTGCCTGGAGTTAAAAAGCAGCAAGTCATTCAGTTTATATTAACATATGCAACATAGAAGGACAAGAGAAATACTGGAGAGAGAATGTCTGTTGCTGTAGCTTGGCACACTTTGCTCTGTTTTTATTCCTTATAGCATGAATTAATAGTCACATTTGTCAGATACAGTGTTTACCCAGTTGGTGGGAAGCAGCAGTATGGCAGAATCCTTCATATTTATGGACTGACATATGAGCGTACGTCTGTCACGCTGAGCATAAGTGCAGACAGAAGGCATTGCTGAAAAGCATCTATGTTATAATGTCACAAGAGATTTACTTAAAAGAAAATGTCATAAGAGTTTCTTACGAAGGATTTGAGGTAGTTCTATTGAAGTAAAAAACCTAAAATATTATTTTGCAAGATGCCAGAGGTACCCCTGATACTCCTTTAGTGGAAAATGTTGTATATTTTAAATACTTACTTCCTTCTTTAAGAAAGAAAGGCACCGCAGTGGTGCCTTGCTTCACTAACAGAGTAATTCCATTTGTTTTCTGTTTAGGAAGAGCCTTTTGTCATGGTGTCTGAGAATGTTCTGGGAAAACCAAAGAAGTATCAGGGCTTCTCAATAGATGTCCTGGAAGCTTTGGCCAATTACCTTGGCTTTAAGTATGAAATTTATGTTGCACCAGATCACAAGTACGGGAGTCCTCAGGATGACGGGTCGTGGAATGGACTGATAGGAGAACTAGTATTTAAGGTAAGGTTGTTAATACATTAATACATTAATAATGTCGCTTAAATCCAAGTAATACATGTTCTATTATGTTTTCATCAGCTGGTAACCTTAATTACTGAATCCTTGGTTACAGTTGCTCATTATTTGTGATAACAGCATCTGATAACACCCAGTACATCACACAATAAAGAAAAGCCTACCCAGGTGGCAGCAGGCAGTATTTTTTTTTTTCCTCTAAGTATAGCAGTATGAAATCTGATTGCAGCCAAACAACGGGTTGCACAGCTCCCTAATTCATGTGACAAGACCCAACACAAATGAGTGGAAGAAGTTATTGTAAAGGAAGTTCATATTTCTAATTAATATTTATGTATCAATAATTGCACTTAAAAAACCATTGAATACGAATGCAAAATATTTTTGCAACACACATTACGTAGATATCTGATTCAAAAATAGTATGTTTTCAATCCTGTAAATAATTAATCATTACTAGTTTGAGGTCAAGATCTAGCCAGCATTCCACGCTTGGCTCTCCAAAACAAAAACTAAAAGGTGGGGGGAGGGGGCATTGACATCCCAGCAGCAGCAGCAGCACCATGCTGACCCCAGAAATGCAGGGGAAGCTCAGCAGCGGCCCTAGACCAGCGCCAAAATGATCAGAGTTGGAGCCCAGCAGCCTCCCATCCTGAGCAGGCCACTCTCCAACCTGCAGTGGTGTACCTCCAAGGCAGAATTGCTCCCAACACTACTTACAGGTTTAAGACAAACCTCACTGCCAGAGGTCCCAGAGCTGCTCTTAAAAGGATGATGTCCAGTCCATTTAATCTTAATGGATGATGTAGGATGTCCCCATCAATGTCCCACCGCGAGCCTGATGACTGTAGATGTCACCTCAGTGGGCAGGAGGTGGTGGCAGCAGTGGGATGAAGGATGCGGGATTAAGCTGCAGGCAGAGGGAGTGTGAAGGATTTGGAGGTGGTGCTGTGTGGAGCCAGGAGTTGGACTCGGTGATCCTCATTAGATGTTTGATATGGTGTCACAAATAAAACCAATTAAATGCACCATTCTTTTCCCCCAGCTTTGCATCCTACCCTCTGCTCTCAGTCCTTCAGCCTGAGAGAAAGAAAGGGCTATGCAGGCTCTACTCTGCCGCTGTCTCATTTGTGCTATGAACATATATATTTTATTTGTTCTTGGTGAACCAGTAGGTGCTGTTACTACAGCTAGAGGTACAAGTTTTAAAGTCATAGACTCCTATTTCCATTGTTTCTCCCTAAATAACTGCTGTAGACATTCTTGAAAAGAATTTACTGGTGACTTATAGAAATGCTTTTTGCAATCAACAGGTGAGATTGAACATAACGCACCGTTGCAAAACATAAGGAGTGATGCAGTTGGGCACAGGAATTATCATTAAATACTGGAACTACGAGGTGACAAAATGCAAAAATCAGGTCATGCAGAAAAGGCAAAAAGTGCCAAACCAAAGATTTTTGAAAATGGCAGTCACAAACCACGTGAACAGAAAAGTCGGTAAAAAGCTTAACTTATTCTGCTTGCCCAAGCAGTACAAGGCCTGTTAGAATGGAAAACATCCACACGTGCCGTAGTCTTGACGTGGTTTGTACATTTGAACTGTGGCGATAAGCTCATTTTGCCATTCTCCTTATCTCCTTATGAAGCCTGAAGGTGGAACGCTGTGATCGTACGTGGTGAGCTGCAACCGCTGAGAAAATTGAATTTTCCTCCAACTCGGAAAATGTCACAACTGAAATTTCCTTGTCTGCCATTTAGACTAAGACCACATTTGCCTTGTGTTGATTCATTTTTATCATTTTTCTGCTCCTTGCATCTGATGTTGTACCATAACCCACTCTCTGCAGTGCTCGGCAAAGGATTGTGCGAGACGCTGCATGCCACAGGCTGGAAGCATCCCAGTGATAGGTGGCTCTGGAGATGGAAGTGGGCCGGGAACAATTTCTGTTTGAAATGAATGATTCATCAGGCAGCAATCACAACTACTGAAATCAGATTGTTCTACTAAAAAATGTCTATGGCATTCTTTTCCCTGTACTAGCCATGGGTTAACATAAATCTAAATAACGCCCTTGAGGCAGTAACCGCTAGATCTGTAAATACCCATCGCGGGTGGAATGGATTTGCCGGTCTGCTGCAATTTTGCTTTAGATGAAAATGAAAAATGGTTGTGAAATCCTTCTGTACAATTAGAAGACATGAAGTGTTAATGGAACTGCGCTTGGAATGTAAAACTCGTGCTTCCTCCATATACATTTTTTGGCATCTTCTTTACCCCTCGTATAATTAACAGAAAAGGTTCGTTCTATCCTCCACTTTTTCTGTCCCTCTTGAGGCAAAAGAGATCCTCTGGGCGAGCAGCCAGTGTCTATCTACCCCTTACCAAGCGCAAGCTGTTCATGAAAGGCTGCTTTCTTATTTACTGCAAACTGAGTTCTGCTCCCAGAACTCACATCTCTCTCTGCTTGGCAACTCTGTGAGGGGAAGCAAAGGAGCAAAGAATAGTTTTAAATTAAAGACCTAACCTGTTTAAAACACAGCATTTCCTTATTTTCCCAATCCAGTATTACACGACTGTCTTGCCAACGTGTGGAAGAAATCCAGGAACAGGGGGAGTGCTTTTTGCCTGGTAATGCGTGAGCCAGAAATGAGTTAGGAATGGTGCATTTCTACAAAAGACAAGTCCTGCTCGAGCACAGCGGAAAATTGTTGTCTCCTCTTTGTGAGTGCATCACCTTCAGAAGATGTCTGTGCCCACTGCAGGAAAAGGGTCAGATGAAATGGTAATAGCTGCAGTGAGTGTGTACTTTCTGTGTTAAGGGCTGACAGATATGATCTGCGTTAATTCAAATCAGCATGCAGATCGCCCGGTACCTGTGAGAGCGGTCTTGGGCTGCCAAGTGGCAGCCACATGGGATGGAAGCCCTGAACTGCAAACATGTGCCTTAAGCATTTGCACCTCATGGAGCTGAGCTTCTGCCAAGTTCTCTGTTCCTGCTCCAAGGACAAGATGTTCCTATACCCTATGGCTGTTGAAAAAGGAGCCGGAACCAGCATTTCAGAGCAGCTAGCCTTTAGTTTGAATAGGGAACCCACTCTTCCTCCTCTTCACATTTCCATCCAATACAGATCAGGTATATCCTTCAAATGTACACCTTCTTCTTTCAAAATACACTGAATGTAATGTGATGCAGACTGGGTGTGTTAGTGTATTCTGCAGAGCTTTGGCTCACAGACAGGATTAGTTTGCAGAGCGGCAGTATTCAGTAGAGAGGCTAAAGTCTATCTTAGGGAAGCAATGCTTTACTGCATATCTTTCTTTTGCCACGAGATACCGTTCTGCAGCATTTCCTTCTGTTACCCTCAATGCCGTGTTACCAGAGGGACTAGTCTTCGTGAAAGGCAGAGGAGACAGAAGAACAGTGTCCTCAGTTCTGGCAGAGGACTGTAGACTTCCTAGCATGGTTCTGGACATGCCAGTGATATTTATATTTATAAGCCAGTTTCCCACATCGTGCCACGCCACTTCAATTGCCATGACTTTTTTTCCGATGAGCCATCAAGAAGAAAATGGCATGGAAACAGTTCCACTTAGATCTGTCAGAAATGGAAAGCTAAATACATGCCAAAGCATTTCCAAAGCAAACTATCAGCAACGGAAGGCTCTGTAAGGTTCTTCTCTCAAGCGCATCTTCCTAAGGGAAACAGTGTAAGAAGGCAGAAAGCATGCAGGAAAGCCAAGGTAACATAAAACGACAGTTGAAAAAAAGGAGAATTATTTTTGCGGGCATATTACCTTGAGTAAAACTATATCTGCAATTAATTTTTATGTGCCCGTGTTAAGGACTGCGTGGCATGTGGATCTGTGACTTGTTGCTTCCAACGTTCAGTGCAACTGGATCCAATGTTAAAAATGAATTAACAAAAAATCCTCATGGAGGAATTTAAAGTCAGTATGTGTATTCCCCCCTGTTCTTGGTCATGTACCACAGGAATCATCTTAAGATGACTTTACCTGTATATAAGGCATCCCTGCTTAAGCAGTAGAACAGAAGGATCTCAAACCATTGCTGACGAGCTGAGTCCGTGACAGGTAGCAAAGCTTTCAGGCCTATTTGTTCATTTATTTTGGATTTTCTGGTTCTGGTAATGTTGATTGACAATGACCTCAGGAGGCCTGCTGTCAACTTATACAAATTCCTAAGCAGGTCACCTAAAGAAAAATAATGCCCTCTACTGTTTTCCAGGGAACCGATTTCAGGATTCACAGTTTCATTAATCCAAAATGTGCTAAAACAGACTTCTAAGATGCTGACGGTTGATTTTGGCACTGTGAAAACTGAGTGGAGAATTTTACATGTTTATAATTCAGATTGGCAGCTTCATATCTAAATATTGACATAATCGTATGCGTTTGCTTTTCTCTCTCAGAAGCGCTAAGTGAACCTTGAATCCTTCAAACTGATGTCTTCTCTGATCCAATTTGACGCGTTAATGACAAGCATTTAATTTTTTCCATCTTCCAATTTAATACATGGTGACAGATTCTGTACATAATTAGGAATGCTCACCTTCAGTGGATCAGCTGCTGAGTGAAGCTTAAGCGTGGTTCTGTGGTAAACGTACAGTTTTCTACTAATCTGGTGTTTATTATTTGATTTCATAAGTTACGAATGTGAGTTGTCGTAGTTCAGAGTAACCTTTATTTTATGGAAAAATGGCTAAACACAGGAGTACTGAGAAGTCAGGACTTTTCTCACTCCTTTCCGTTTTCTACATTGCAAGCAATTTTTTAGATCGAGACATAACTACAACACGAACGCTGCTGCTGTATCACAAAGAAAATGCATCATTTCCATTAGGACAATGTTGCTCCTTTCTCATATCTGGCTGATATCCGGAGTGGAACTGTAATGCTGTGGAATGTGAGAGACTGCTCCTCAGGGATGTGAAATAGAAGCAGTGTTTCCATAAATATCACACACTGTGCCCTTCAGTGTATTTCAGGGAGAAATATGCTTATCTTAAAACAAAAAACAAACAAACAAAAAACCCACCTGTTAATCCTCCAGATTATTTTTTTTCCCTGAAATTCTCTTTACTTATATTGGTTTTCCTTGAAAGATCTTTAAATGTCTTCCAAGTACAACTTGAATGGTACCTCACAATTATCTAGCGCAATACAGAAGTATTTCAGTGATGCATGAAGTTAAACAGCAGGGGTTACATCTATCGCTTAGTGATTCCATATGTCATCCCGTTACTCATTTCATGTTTTCAGACACATTCAGGAAAAAATAGCCTTACACACTGAATATGATTATTGTTGTGCTCGATAGTTATTGGTGCAGAGCGCTGGACTTTTAGATTTGGAAATTATTTTGAAAGTACAGTTTTGTTCACTACTGTGGAAAACATTTCGGATGATGTCTCCTTTGCAAGTTGCTCAGTGCAGCTGGGGCTGAACACTTGGGAGATACTGTGAATCACTTGAGTCATTTGTTGGCTAAAAGTTCTATAATTTCATAAGTTAATTTACAAAGCCACACTTTCAGCTGTGTACATCAACATAGCTTCATTTAAGACGCTGCAAAACCTAAACTACAAATTAAAGATGAAGATCTTATTCATGATTTATAAACAGGCTAATATTTTCTAGTGCCTTATTGCTTAAATCATCAGGCCCTCAGCTACTTTCTGATGTTTCTCAAGACAACGAAAATTAATATGAAGTACATCATGTAAACCAAAGACTTCAGTGCACTGTGATTAAATGTATGTCTGTACCGTGGGCAACAGAGTGTCTCACAGATGGTATTTTGCAGATGATTTGCAAATTTGATTCTAATCAGTTTCAGCTCCATAATTTGTCACTTAATGTTTCACATTTCTTAGGAGCTGGTAATCTCTGCTGCCTTTGGACAAGGAGAAAGAAACTCAACACACTTAATAAAATTGACTCAGTACTGACACTTTGATGCATTTGTGCTCTCCTCACCCCCTTCCAAAAGACCACGCACTGCATTAGACAGATCAGAAATGAATTAAATCAAACTGGTAGCATCTTTGGGTATTTAAAATACTCTTTTTTTTTGTCTGAAAACATCTAAAATTAACACTGTCTTTCTTCACTTTGGGGGCTTTTTTAAACAGTGTTACTGCATCTGCTTTCACTGCAATTCAGATTTTATCTTTATGAAGGAAAACAGCAGCTGCTGTAGTTGTACCTGCTACCTCTGGAGACCTAATACCCAGACATGCTATGGAATACGAATATTGGAAGGAGCTGTGCGTACTGCCTGCTGTTCTGCACTTTGTGCACTGCCACCGTGGTTGATATTGTTCAGAATATCGAGTACCCCAAACACCCCAAGACATATAAGATGCCCTTCATCATGCAGCAGCCCTTTATCGTGAGCATTGTATCAACAAAGTGTTGGAAATCATACAGCTCTGTCAGGAACAAATTTCCTCTAATCGGAAATGCTGTGCACAAAGTCACAGTGACAATGATGGCATCACTAGTACAAGAAAAAATGACCAGAAGTAGATTTCCTTGAGCTATTACCTACAATGGAAGTATTTTGATTTCTTGGAAAATAATAACTTGAAAAGCTAAGGTGTCTGAGTCCACCGAGCAAAGTTTGCTCATGCAAGCTAAGAAAAGTGGTACAGCTGTTCTGCTACTCACATTTCTTACTCATATTTCTGAGTTCGTATGTACTGTGCCTAAAACATTGGCCTTGGCATCTGCTATTACATACTAAATTTAACCTCTGCAGATCAAGGAGGAGCAAGGATATTTTCTGTACCTCCTATTCACACATGTTATTCTCTCTTCCTCTTTCCTCAGAGAGCTGACATAGGGATCTCTGCCTTAACCATCACCCCCGACAGAGAAAATGTGGTGGACTTCACAACACGTTATATGGACTACTCAGTGGGTGTGCTGCTTCGGAAGGCAGAGAAGACAGTGGACATGTTTGCCTGTTTGGCGCCATTTGACCTCTCCCTGTGGGCGTGCATAGCTGGCACTGTGCTGCTAGTAGGGCTGTTGGTCTACCTCTTGAATTGGCTCAACCCTCCTCGCCTTCAGATGGGATCTATGACCTCCACAACACTCTACAACTCCATGTGGTTCGTGTATGGATCCTTTGTGCAACAAGGTAAGAGACAGAGGGAAACCGAGATGACAGCTATGTGCCATCCTCCGTGAGGGACTGGGAGCACTGGTGAGACATGTGCTGTGAGTTTTCTAAAGCATACAGCAGCCTGGTGTGCAAACCATGAGAGGCTTTCTAAGTGCTACATGCTAGCTTGTTTTTTATTTGTAGTTGTCTAGTTAGAGAAGGGAGATTTCTAGTGCTTGAAAAGAGGATTTCTCATCACCTTCTCAAAAATTATTCATCCTTAGAGTAAGTGCTATATTCCAAAGAAGTCTGAAAATGTTGGGGTTTGGTTTTTGAACAAACTTTAGATCAGTCACCGATGCTAAGTGATCTTACCGTGTCTGATACACTTTCCTCCCTCTCCTGCTTTACCTCAGGTTTCCTCATATACCTCTTAGACTCAGCCAAGCTACTCTGGCCTTCCTGGATTCTTTCCTGAAGCATCTAGCACGGTCCAGTCTGCTTTATATTACCAAGTCTTTCGCAGTCCATCTCTTCTGCAGAAATTTAATCATGTATCCCAAAGGCATATAGCATGGCAGACCTTGGCTTGGTATATACTTCTTAAAATTCTTATCTACAAATCAGAGTGATGATGCAAAGTAGAATAAGAAAACACAGCTTCATGTAAGATGGCTTAGGAAATAACACCTGACAACAAAATAAAACAAATACCTTCTGGTATTTATGCACATAATTATTTGTCAGTCCATACTATCACTGCAGATACATCTCCTTGTAATTCTACCTGGAATCTAATCTGCAAAGAACCGTGGCCGCTACCGCCTCAAAACTCACAGATTTCAGATGGAACATAATAGGAGAAAGTATCTATTCAAAAAGGTAATTAGAAATTACCTTATTACCTATTAGAAAAAATCAAATGAAATTCATGACAGTTGAAGATGTACATGAATGTTATCTGAAACTTCTAGAAGGGGGAAAACAACAACCAACACCATCACCTAGAAAAGAATAAAATCTGCATTTGTGAATGTCTGCAAGAGGCATGTTTTTGAACTCATCAACCTAGAGAGAACAATTTTGAAATTACAATTTGAATTTAGCAGTGATGGCCAACCAAGCAAAGCTGCAGATATTGTATTATGTTTGTTTGGTGTTTTCTTGTTTTTTAATTATTTAAAAACACACACACACACACACACA
>PPHD01008871.1:0-21295 GCA_002909625.1 Bambusicola thoracicus | reverse complement strand
CATACAAAAGAAAAGGT
The DNA here is from genome assembly GCA_002909625.1 of Bambusicola thoracicus. Classification (NCBI taxonomy): domain Eukaryota; kingdom Metazoa; phylum Chordata; class Aves; order Galliformes; family Phasianidae; genus Bambusicola; species Bambusicola thoracicus. The sequence continues at coordinate 21,278 of PPHD01008871.1, read as the reverse complement.
CCCATAGATTTGAATGAAATCAAAAGTGACACTTTGTGCTATAATAATACTTGAAAGGTAAATATGAGCACAGTTTGCATGCAAACAGAAGTCCACCAGTTGCAAGGAAATCCACAGAAATTAAACCCATCACTTTTCACCTTCATCCATTTCTTTGTTTCACAGAAGAAAACATACTCAGTGTTCAATTCAAAGATCACTAACTGATGCAATCTTACCATAACCTACAGTGATATTGTGATAAAAATATTTCTGTATCTGCAATGAAAAAGTGCATTTATTTTATATTTTTATTATGATTAAATGGTACAGATCTTCAGTTTTACCTATAAAAAGACCTAAAATAAATCTTCACCTAGTCTATGTGGAATCTGAGGCAAAATCAGTAGTCTTCACAGTGGTCTCTCAAAGTCTCTGGACATGCTGGCATAGAATACAGGCTCAGGGAAGGTACATATTTATGTACTACTATGGGTAAAAGTTATTTGGCATTTCTGACCTCTGAAACAGGCCATGACCAAATTAGGTATTCAACACAAAAAGAATCTTTCAGACCTTGAAAGACTGATCCTCCTTCCATGTTTACTATAGTGATCATTCAAAGTAAGAAGCTGTCTGAAGGTTTAGCTTAGTGCTGGATCTAGCATCTTGGAATGGAAAATGTCCCAACAACACTGCAAGTACTGAATGAAATTCTAAGCAAATTGAAAGTCATATCTCTGGTAATGACAGTAGAAAGAACAGTAGTGATAGATAGCAATTGTTGTAAACTCTGCTTTTAATTAACATTAGTAAGCAAAAATTTATTTTGCATTCTACGCTAATCAAGCATGTGAACTCCAGATTCAGTTGAAGATAGACTGGGGCTACAAGAATTCTGTGTTTAAGATTTTTAATGAATTATGTGCTTCTCTGTATCTCATTGGCTACTAAATTAACTCAGTACAGTTCATATTAGAATGAAGAGATCCAATTATTTCATTAATTTAAATAATCTGACCAGACAAACACACCAAGAATCTGTAGTTGCTTCTGGAACTCTAGGCCTAAAATGTTGCCAGATTAAAGAGCTGGATTTCTAGAGCCTCCTGGTGGCTTAGTAGTATTAATGTTATTAAGTTAAATTTTGTATACAGAAAAACATGATGACTTTGAAAATGTACCTGGCATGAAATATAACTAAAGATATATAGCCCACTGTCAACAAAACACTATTTACAAACTAATTCCTTGCTTATAGCAGTTCTATAACTTTTTTGTCTGCATAGCCTGAATGTTATCCTGCAGGTCTCCTGATCTAAATACAACACTGGAAATAGTGTATTAATTATTTAAATAAACTCAACATGTGTGACTTTGTAATTGCCACATATCTAATTGTGATCAATCAGAAGACTATGGCAAATTTCTGCATTTGTTTGCAACACCTCATTTTAGATGAATTACTCTAGAAAGGAATTACTCTTGCTGGAATTGCTGGAATTACTGGAATTGCTGGAATTACTGAAAAGGAGTTACTGGTCTGCTTAAAAACACAACCAAAGCCTACTAATTTTAGTTTCTGGGGACTGAGTCAGATTTTGATGAGATATTTATCTATGATTTATCTTTAACCAGTATCTTTCATCTGGATATACATAGCTAGGTTCATGAAATTTGGAGCACAGAATAAACAGGTATTTTGGCACCATCTGAAGATGAGGCAAAGCACTGCTGAACCAACCCAGAACACAATTCAGAGAAATCTTAGTTATATGTAGCTTTCAAAAGTCAATGAAGGGAATGTGAAGCTGTTAGGATCAGGTAAGAACAAGATTGAGAGTATTCCTTATTATCCTTACAACATTCCTTTGGTAGCCCCCCACCCCAGGTTTTCTTTGCTAATAAGAGTAGCGACTGGAGAAAATAGCAGGAAGAGCCATTAAGGTAAATTTTCAGTTGTACCATGCTACCATAACAGTATACAATGCGACAGACAATAACCTGACCAATATTTTCTGTTGGTAACAGCAGGATAGGTCTCCTGCTTGTCCATCTGCCTCTCCTGTTTCCAAACTAACAGTTTAACTCAGACAGTGAACGCTGAGAAGGGTAGGGCTTAGAGAAATGAAAGAGATGGCTAGAAGGAAAGGACTTGAGTGTCACTGTTCAGCAATGAGTTGCAGCAAATGCACTGCATTTAAGAAAGGAAAAAATTGCAAACGAAGGGAAAAGAACTGTATTTCCTACACTGTGATCCCATAGCTTCAAAAGACCAAATCTCTACAAGAGGGATGAATAGAAGGAAACTAATTAAGAGGGAATTATTATTGCAATCTGGAGAAAATCAGACAGCCTCAAACTTCTCTTGCTTTTTTGCACATACAATTGTAACTGATGCATAATTGGCATAACTTTTTCTTTACAGTAAACTAGTTTTATCCTTTTCCCTTGGTTGGTTCCTCAGTGGTCATTTGTTTTAATTTCTCAATAGCACAATTGTGTTCTTGTCCATTTTACAGCTAGAAGGTTCTCTGGTGTAATGGAAAGTGCTAACATTGCACTTTGTGTCCATCATCATCATGACAATAGAAATAAAAATTACAGCAAACATAGATCAAATGCTATACAATCTTTAAAAGAGAATTTCACTCCATGTCAGAGGATATACATAGTCACCTGGGAGAACTCAGGAAAGAGTTCTTTTCTAAAATACTTATGATTTTGGCTGCAGCATTTATTTTATTTCATACTACAGATGCTCTATAATAGCATTTAAAAGATGTTAAATGCTAAGTAACACAATTTAGAAGACTACTGCGTCTGAAATATCCATCTTCTAAAAGAGGAAATTGCACTTGGCAGATAAATCAGGTGATTTTGGCTTGCTCAACTTCCTATCTGTTTTTGTACTTTCATTGGACATTGATTGCCCTTTTAAAGTCTCTATAGGAATTACAGTAGCAAGCCTGTTTTTGATCAAAAAGCTGTTTTAAGTATCCTTAGAAAAACTGTTGTTTGTGTTCTGTGTATAGACTTCTTAAAAAATACAAGCTTTCAAAATATCCCACTGGGCCATTTCCCAGATCACTCAGTATTAGCAGTACAGGCCAAATTCAGATCTTAAGTAAAAAAAAATGCAACAATTATTTTAGAAATCTATGTTATTTTTGACTGCCTATATAGCGTATCTACAGAAATTTCTAGTTTCAGCTTAAGTACTGAGCCACAGCCATTCTGCACACTCTTGCTTTAGTATATTCTTCTGTAGCGTTTCGTATTTGCTACCAGAAACTTTGTAAATATTGTCACAGAGATTACTGACTGTAGAGGCATATGTAGTTATTTATTTAAGACTGTTTGGTAGCCTAGGCCCACCACTATATCCAAACATTACAAAATCTATATTAAAAACTCATTTAGTGTTCAGACTGCATTCAAATAACAATAAAAACTGTGACCTTAATTATATCACTTTCTTTTCAAATAAAATAAGAACATGTGCAGGGGTGCAGGCAGTGCCAGAGTGAGATCAATGAACTTTTATTAGGGTGTTCGTAGATTCATGCCTCTGTTTTGCTTACATACCACAGGACCTGGTCTTCCAGTGAGTCCCATAGGACCAGGTGGACCTCTCATTGCAATCTGAGAAAACAAACAAAATAAGTCATCAGGTGGCAAGGAAAAGCTGACAGCCCAGCATACAAATTCTGTATCAACACAGTGTCATAATGCACTATCAAACGGCCCCATCATTCACTCAGTTATGAGTGTATTCCGTCGTAAGGATATCTACCATCATGAAATGTTTCTTACAGCTCTTTACTTCACATGACATGACTTCTGAATGTCATAAAATGGAAATTCACTTGGAATTTTACTCTTGTGGCAGTTCTATTTGCAGGCTTCTTGTGCTTACCCTTGCTTGCTGAAGAATAGCTTGAGCTTGAGCTTCCTGAGCTGAGATTGTTGGGCCTTTCTCACCATCTCCACCAAAGCGGAACTACAGGTGTCAAAACAAGAAATTGAATTCAGAGTTTATAAAATGAAAACCATACTTATTATTCACTGCAACCGTATAAACCACTTTGAAGACACTGGGTCTCAGTATTTAGTTCATCCCATTAACTTCAGTAGACTGCTGCACTGGGGACTGGGGCCACTGGATCCAGTATATAAGTATATAAGTATATAAGAGCTAGAGTTTTTAGAACTGAAGAGCAAATCTAATTACTTAAGTGAAAATAATTTGTTTATTTTATTTTGTAAAAATTAAAATGTATCAAAGTTGATTAACTTTCAGTGCATTTTTAACTATCTACAGAAAACTTAAATTTAACTTAAGGTAGAATTCGATGCGAAAAGGATGTGATATCTAAGAGGAAACAGTTTTGTGCAATTCCTGACAATTTCAAAATAAACTAATACTCTTAACTCATAGTCTGTTACTGTTCATGAAACTGCTGGTAGAAGCTTTGCAGTTTTGAAGGGACACTGAGCAGCAGTGAGTAGCGTGGTTTTCCAAAGGTATGGCATGAGCACAGTGGATGTCAGAGCAATGACTCTTTCACTGCCCACAGCAGTCTGTTTGTATGGTTTACCTATGCCCAGAGTTGGCATGGTAACTGAAATTTTTATTCTGCAATCATAGTAAGATCAGAATGAAAGGCTTTATTTGGCAAAGTGATGGAAAGCTTACTTGCTTTAGGGCCCTGCAATTAAGTACCTGATTCTTCTCATATGAGAAAGGAAGAGAACTATCAAGCTTGCTGCCATTTGAAAGGAAGTCAGATGGCTTTGCAGGCATCTGCATACTGCAGAATCAGCACAACTTTCAAAATATTGTTCGAAGCAATTAGTTATCTTGCATCCATTGAAAGAGTGAACCTATTTTTATGAATTCAAGCCCCACATGATAACAAAGAGCCTCACAAAGTTCTCTCCTACATGTCCTTTGGGACTCTTTATGTATCTCTAAGAAAAGATGGTCTAGCTACTGTCAAATTTGACTACTGCTGTTTACTCCTTTACACCAGAATGGATCTCAAGCTGGTCAGCAGGTCATCTGTAATAAAAGGATAGTGACTCTCAGTGGAGCCTGTAAGTGGCTGAGGGAGAATAGGCAATTAGGAATGAGAATTATGACTATAATAGTGATGACAGCTACAATGTCCAGAGTAATAAAACTCCCAATAAATGCTCATTAACTTGGAAATCTGCTAAAAATAAAAGTGACATTTTATACTCCAAAACATTTATCCTCATTTTCTATGATTAAATATTTAAACAGCTCCTGATTTTTAGAAAAAATTATATCACCTCATTGCAGCTGGAACTAGACCTGGAAGACACCATTTTCTCCACTGCATATTTAGAAAATGCAGTAGAATAGCAGCATATTTCAAATAGTTAGCAAAGATCAACCTGAGCCACCAACTCAGAAACAATATGATGTCCTAAAAATAAGATGGTAAATGAAAATGATAAAGAAGTCTGGATCTTGGTTAAACCACTAGGACAGAATTCAGGACAGCCAGAGCCAATTAATAAATTCTTCCTGAGACTTGGAAAACTACTTGAGCTCAGACTGATTAACGTCTTAAACAAAGGCTTGTGACATTTCATAAATTGACTGATAGGTAACGTATTAGTCCACACTTCCTACTTTTAATGGAACAAAGTGTTAAATCAACAACTTCTTTCTCAGCAGTTACAGTTAGAAGAATGATTTGGGAATAATACTTGAGGGGCATTTTTTCACCAACTAATTATTGAGGATTAAATATTTCTGTTATGCAGCCAGCTGTGATAACAAAACACTAGTGCAAGCATGAGAAAAAACACAAGCTTACTTTAATAATCTTTCATTGATTGTTTCTTAAATAAAAAATAAAATCATCCTTTCCTCACTGATGCTTATGTAGTCTTGCCTCTTGGAACAGAACTGCGGCAACTACAGCTCTGAGCCTTTTCACAGAGATCATCTCACAGAAAATATTGCTCTTTCCTTTACAGTTGTTTTATTATTACTCTGGTATGTTATTACTCATGAAATCTTTCAAATATACAAACTCTGCAATAACCTCCATGCACACAGTACATTTCATACTAAAAAGCTGCAAGACACTTTTGAGAGCTTTGAGCTTGTCCCTCCACCTGCTAAAACAGATGGTGTTTTGCTTTGATTCCAGTGGGAGCAGAGCTGGCTATGTGCATCTATTTCTATTCAAAGGATGCTCTGACTTTTCAAAGAGGACAGTGAAGTCCAATTTTAGGCACAGAAAGTTTAAAACTCTCCAAGTGAAGGAGATTTGAAAGCACATATGCCTGCCTTTGTGCAACAGCAAATTCCTTCTTTGGGAAATAAGTATCAGATAATAGCTACCGTTGAAAAAATAACAACCATTTTAGTATACGCAATACAGTCATGTAGGTTCTGATCAGGCAGCCATGCAGGAGCTAGTGCCTATGCTATGCCTGAAAAGAAAAACCAACAAATGACCTCCAAATGATTAAACCATACAAGAAAATCTATCATCTCTCATTCCAAAGACAAAATAAGATGAAAAAGTAAGTACCTTTACATTTATTGAAACATTTTTGGAGTCTGACTACCCCGGAACCATAATGCAACTTACCGGCAGCATTAACATGGTACCTGGGGGACCTGCTAAACCATCAGCACCAGGGAGACCAGGACGACCAGGTGGACCCTGGGAGAATACAGGGATGACAGAAAAATGAATGAGAATGAAAGGACAGCTATTTAAGGCAAACCTTTTGAGTCACTTATGCTAGTATTCATAATGAGGCACTTTGGGAATGTTATTGTGGTAGTTAAAGAAGTAGGCTTGGGCAAAACATTCAGCAATAGGGAAGAAAGCTATTCTCTCTAATTACCTCACAAATTACTTTAAAAATGATGTGAGAAGAACCCAACTTTCATAGGTTAGGCTGAGTTGAGGTGTTCTAGTATTTATTTTATCTGATACATCGAAAACTGACACTGCTGATTCTCTTTAAAAATTTTTGAGTCAGTTTAATTTTGAATGGCTACGTAAGTCTTTATAGTTATGACTTGAAATCTGTTTTCATGAATTCTCTCTTCTGTGCCCATTTAAAAAGAGCTATATTTTTTGTGTAATATAGAGTTGAAGAAATATACCAGTGTGTACACAATTCCTATGGGCCAACAGGCAGTGCTACACTGATTAACACTGCTGTTGTGACAACTGATTTATCGAATTGCATCTTTTCTCCCAGCAGTTTGCAGGCTGCAGTTTTTCTAGATGAAGCTGTCAAGGACATGAAGGACCTGCATTATGAGTACTTATTTGCATACTGCATGTTTGAGAAAAAATGTATACATTCACCAGAATGACTGCGGGGTTGCAGTGACAGATCAGCAAACATCAAACTGACTTAAGTGATTCCTTTTGGCACTCGAGAATTGAAGAAAACAATGAGAAAGCTGATCCTAAAAAATGTGGTCTTTTTTCCTCTCTCAAGGAATTAAGATCAATAATCTGTTATTTTTAGCTCTTTCTTCAAAAAAGTCAGGAACATCATAGAACAAATCCCTATTAATGGCATACTATAGGTAGATTGTAAATACAGAATTATTGTCAGTTAAGAAGTATTCAATAACATGATGTCATAATTAGAAAGAAGCATTATATATCTAGGCATTTCAGAGTTAACATTAAAAAATTGTTAACTGCATGCACAAGGCAATCAAAGAACCTTCACTCTGACCTGCAGCAACTTTATGCCATATCATTATGAGACTCTGTGTTACCAAGTGAAACCGAGCAGCATTGTCTCCCACGGCAGCATTTTATGTGAGTGAAATTAATTCACGCAGTGAGTACAAGTGAGACTTGTGCATAAGTGATCTTCTACAGAAGGGTATGTTCATTCTTTTCTCAATTATCTTATACCCAATATTAAGATTAGACTGTCAGAATAACTTATTACAGCAGCTGAAGTACCATAGGCATTTTTTACCTAAACGATGTCCCTTTTCTGGAGAGGCAATGTTACTTTTCTATCTTTTTAACCAAAGATGAAAACTAGTCAGAATAGTTATAGAAAGAGCTACACTCTCTACTCATGTACACCAATAGTTTTATATGAAAAAAATCAAATGTGCACACACGTGTTGAAGTTAGGGATGTTACTTCACTTGGACTGAATCTGAAAGCATAATCTAGTTCCAAACATCTGTATTGTTCTAGTGGGTTTGGTAACTAATTCCTACAATTATCCCTTTGCATAATGTATCTTTTTAAATACAAGAAATGAAGTCTATTCCATGGCTGTTTATTCAAGAATTTTCTTATAAGCAACTTAGTGAGCAGTCAGTCACTGAGTATTATGTGGTTTTATTCCATTTTAATGTATTAAAATTCCAATTTTATCAGTTTAGATTCCAAAATAAATCAGATTCCAAAATACAGTTAATCTACAGGAAAGAAATGTGAAATTAAAGTGTATGCTGGTTTATTATCAAGGTGAAGTGCTGGGATTTTACTATTATCTATTTATCGAGTCAAATGCATCTTAGCAACTTGCACTCACAAATTCTGTAGAAAAATGACATCGTTTTTCTCTGCATCTCTACATTTTATGGCTGAGATCATGTTGATTTTTTCAAGATCTATACAAGGTATTTTAACCTACTGTTTTTTTTTTTTTTTTTTTTCTATTTTAAATTTATTTACATCAAAACATACACAGACACACAGGCAAACTGGAACTTTATTCTTTTTCACTTTCATATAGAAGATATTTCTACCATTAATTAAATATTTGTCCAGTTTTTCAGTTGATGTATTCAGCTGAGTAAATCAGCCTCAGTTCCACTCAATTTTCTTAAGCTGTTTTTTAGATCAGGACCTAGCACACTTGCTGTTGTATAATTAATGCAAGACATACCAGGAATACCAGGATAATCTGTATGTTGACTTACCCTTTCACCAGGGTCACCTGGAGGACCAACAGGACCTTGTAAGCCTGGAGGACCCGTAAGACCCTATGGAAAATGAATGACAAATTATTATGTTGAATGATGGCTCACAACATGTTTTTGAATTTTTTTTATCTGGAAAGTTACGTGGAATACTTATTTTGAGGAAATCGCATATATTAGTGCATAACTTTTGTTCTTATGAAGATTTGTAGTTAATAGTTGGAAGTGTTTGATTTCCACATGCAGTCAGCTTGCTGCATGCTCTCACTGAAAATGCTGGACATGACCCTTGTTTACTTTCTTTTTAAAACACTAAGTCCAATACATCCCCTGTGAACTATGATAAGATCAATTTTATATTTACTCATGAATACCAATACACAATGGCAATAAAAAAATTGTAATTTATCTACATACAGCAGGTCCTCTTGGTCCCGGCGGTCCTTCAATGAGCATACCCTGTTGCAGGGAGGAAAAAAGATACTAACTGGTCACATCTTGGACAAATATATAACAATTTTTCTAGCTGAACTATTAGAAGTAATATTTCTTAGTTTTATGACAAACTTTTATTAGGATCTTCTGTCCGCATAGTATAATAATATAGAATTTTGGTGAATAAGTTTGTGAGATGTCTTACTTTTTGTCCTACAAGTTTTCAACTAAAAAATAATAATTAACAAAATAAATGCACTTTAAATTCAGCTGCTGTATGATGTTTTAAACATATTTTGATTTCTTTTTTAGGAATTATGTTGAGATCTTCATAGGTCATTTACTAGAATTAGAATCTGAATTGTTCTGTTACTTAAAAATTAAAATGACTTCTTGGCTACAGGGATCTTGTAGTACTAGATTCACTATAACAATTTATTTTTAATATATTGTTAAATAATTTATATGAATAATTTTGGTTATTTTTAGACTGAGAGTCTTATAGCACCTCATAATACATTTTTAGAGTGTAGATGCCAGACTGATTTCCAGGTCATACTAAGACCCCAGAACAGATGACCTCCACTTATACCTGGCTTTCCACAGGAAGGAAGACTGGGCTAGAGATCTGGAAGCTAGCTGTAGTGAACTCCAAAAATGTTGGAGAGTGGCAGAGGATACCTCTTCAGCATTATGGAAGTAAACTATATCTTGCAAAGTCTAAAAAGCTATGCATTTTATGAGATAACACATAGTGAGCTTCTTCACAGATCATGACTGACAAGTTAGTCTTAACATACAGCTTATTCATTATTGTATTCCTCTATCTTTGGTGAATGGTAACCAAAAAAAATGCTAATCCTAGGATAGCAATACAGAATCAAAGGGATTCTATATAGATGATAGATGATGACACATAATAGTTTTTTATCATGCTTTAGTTATTTTTTCCTCTTAATATTTTGTTCCTCATTTGCTATGAAATAGAAAACAGACTAAATTTTAAATTCTATTTGAGTCAAATACATATTTGAAAGCACTACTTGAAACTTCTAAAAGAATGAACCACACTAGCACTGAACTCCTGCCACATATTAAAAAATAGAACATTTTCATATAATCTTTTTAAAATCCAGGTATATTTTATTTTGTAACCATCACACAGTAGTATCACATCCTGCTGCAAAAGCCAAATAATTGGCACGCTACTTAAAGATGAGAAGAAATATGTAGGCTACTGCTCGCTTACTGCAATTATGAGCAAGTTATAACATTTGAAACAAGTATTTAATTATACCTTCAGCAGTTTGATTGCACGAGCATGGGTTAAACATTCAAGCATTTATTTAGGCTCTTAGATGGACTTCCCGGCCCATGCTGAAACCTGTACCTACAGTGTTACCTGAGCTGGAAGTTGGAAGTCATCCCTGCATGTCTGTCCAAGCAGCAGTTACATTCACTGGCCTGAAGAGCAGATCTATGCTCTGCTTTTCTCTACACAAGAAGATTCTCCTTGTTTTAAGTGGTATGTGATTAGTCTCTTGTGAAACAGAAAGAGAAGGCTGAACAGGCTACTGTCTTTTGCCACCTTTACACAGTCCACACTGCAGGTGATTGTTTCAGAGATCAAGGATAAGGTTACTGTTATTGTATCATGAATGACGTAGTTTGAAAACGATTTATCAACAGTGTGCAAGTTATATAGTGCTAAAGAAAAACTCACCCACATCTGTACTTACGGGTTCAATCACAGCTGGTTCTCCCTTTTGTCCTTTTTCTCCATAAGCCCCATGTTGAGTCACCTGACCAGTAAAAACAGCCCTCAGAATGAAAATAAGTAGAAGGCCTAAGGACCTAGCACAATAAAGAACTGCAACAACCAGTAACTGAAAGCTAAAGCTGGAACTGTACTGTGCTATGAAAAATATATCATAGGTACACATATCAATCAAAAATGTTTAATGCAAAAATTGCATAAACACTGTTTAAATCACTGGATATCATGAATTTGTAGAAGTAAAATCAGTTTTCCAATGAGATTCAATAGTTTGCATTCCATGGTTTCCATTAGGACTTCTAAGATTTAAGATTTCTAAGACCTAAGATTTCTGTGTGCGTGCCCCAGAGTTGTTTCTTGTCAGATTTGAATGAACATATGCTCGGCAATTAGCAAACTATTTTCATAGTCTCCTGAGGTAAGCAACTAGAGATTCCCTGCCCCTATATGGTCAGTACCCTTCAAGTGTCTATTCCCATTCTTTAGTCATCCAACGAATGAAAGTAAGTTAGTCTGAGTCTGTAATTACATGGCTTAAGTGGGAGAAGAATTAAATGGCACTGCAAACACTAAATAGTGTTTAATGTATAGTCAATTATGCCTCCTAACTATATGAACTAGCATCAACTGCAAAATTCTTTTAAGCTCAGCTCTATGGAAGGTTTTAGGTTCATAACTGAGATAACAGCATGACCTAAAACAACAGGTCCGTAACACATGCTAATGGCAGAACACAGCCAGATTCAAGTTTCAAACAGCGAAGGAAGAAATGTTTTTATTCAAACCATGAGATATGTGTTTTTCTTCAGAACTACCTCTCTTGATTGGTAATATATCAACTGCAAACTAGAAATTAAATCCAGTGCTTGTCAGATGAGAATGTTTTGCTTTCAGTAGAATGATTCCACATTTATGCTAAAGAAGATGGGGATTTGAACATATCAAATTACTCTGAAGATAATGCTACAGTATTTTAATATGAGTTATTTTGGAAAGGAAAAATAGAGGTACATTTTCACTGCTCATGCATATCATATTGATTTATGAAATTACACATCTCTCTTGTTCAGTAGTTCATATAAATCAAGTAGTAAGTGGTACAGATCATTATGCTTCATTATATTCACACAATTGATTGTAAAAAAAGGACACTGAGTACATATTGTAAAAATTGCCCCTTTCTTGAAAGTTTCAAGGTACTGAGTTCTTTTCACCTTGCCTTTTTGATCAAAGTTAGGGCTTAACTTGCTTTAAATACATCCATATGTCAAAAGAAAATTATATGATACCTCTAGTTCAGCAGGTGAAAGCATTAATAAAGCTAAAGTCTAGGTTCCAATTCAAGCTTCCTGAATCCTTCAGTTTTGGAGCAAGGCATTTTAAGGTGAAATTTACACCAGGGAACAGAGTCTACACAGGCATTTGCTTAATGCAAATGGTGCCTTATGGGCTCTTTCCTTTGCAGATAATCTGGCCTTTTCTGTGTCATTCTAACACAGTGTACTTCTGTACTACAAGGAGAAAAGTAAGCTTGTATCTCATTGCACAGATAAAGATCATTAAAAAAATACAATGACCTCAACCGAGTTTAGAAAGCAGTGATAAATGAAATACAGAAGCATGGATTTCAAGATTGGCAGAGAAAAAGCAAACACAGCATTTGCTTTTATTTCTTGAATTCTTTGTAAACTGAAATTTCAAGTTTGTGAGGCTAGAACAAAAACTGAGCAAACACTGCTAAGAAAATTCTCCAAGTTGGAATTAGTTCTGCTTCTAGCCTGTCACGTTAGTTTTCTCTGCTGATTCTACAGTCTGGTAAACTGTTAAATGAGGATTCTGGCACAACCAAGGGAAAATTAAAGCCTTCCTTTAAGCCTGTGATTAAGTCAGAGGGAATGACAGAGCTCTAAAACACAGAAAAAAAGAGCACAATACACAGGACCCACTATGTCATCCTATCTTCCTTTACACATACTGAGCTTTTAAATCACTCCTTCAAGGTCATAAAACTGTCACTGCTGACTAAGCTTATTTTCATAAATGAGTTCAGAACTCTACCTTTTGGCTCATGGGTTTTTATCCTTGGAAAGTAGTAGAGGCCACATTATACTAAGAACTTACATACAATTCAACTTGTTAATGTAATCATATAACAATACTGATATTATTTAGTTCTTGCGTCTGTTATATAACTTACATTCTTTCCAGCTTTAGCTATAGTTTAGAAAGATTTAAAAGTCTGTGTTCATTTTTATCATTTATTCTTGGAATTCCAAATCTCTTCTCTCCTCTATTTTCCTCCCAACTTCAACCCCCCCTTACTCCCGTCATCAGAAGTGACAAAAAACCTGCATAGAATAAAATCAAAAACTCAGGATTGCTAAAACAAGTGGACAAGTTTGATCCACAGCCTACAAAAAGTAGTGTGAATACACCTTGTATGTACAATGAGGTATGGATCAGGCTCTTTAGAGTTATGAGATTATGTAACTATAAAACATCGCTAAATTAAATTAATCTGCATTATGCCTTCAATCAACTTACGCTTGTTTCTGTGATATCAGTCTCTGCAGGAACACCTGGGCCAAACTCCTCATTAGTAGAATCAGTCGGTTTCTCTTCATATTCTTTATATTCATAAAAATCATATTCGCCTAAATCTCCATCTACCAGAAGATCAAATTCACTGAGATCTACTCCTCTGCTTCCATATTCAGTTTCCTCAGTTTTTTTATCATAATCCTCTCCAGTTATGTATTCTTCAGCAAATACTTCTTCGACAGGGTTTTGCTATCCATATCAGTAGCAAAGATTTGGGAATAGGAGGAATATGTGAGTTAATGTTAGTAAAGCAATATAGGCATATGCTCATCCACAATGATGACTTGCCAAAAAGAAAAAGAACAATAGAACTACGACACACTGTCTTTTAATTGGAGTCTGAAGGAATGGAACTCCAGTCTTTCAGAGCAATTAAAAGATCTTTGTACACATAGTACAAAGAAGTAATGCCTTTGTACTCTATTTTCTTTTAATTTCCAAGACCTCTGAATTCAATATACCCAGTATGTTATATGTAATGCTTTCTTAATGTTACATTAGTGCCAAATACAGCTAAGTTTCTCTGCTTGGTTTCACACATAGGTATTCATGAATGAACACATACACAGTAGTGAACAGAGAATAAATTCAGAGCTAACACATGTACTGCAACAACCAGTGAATAAATTCAGACTTGTGTACAATGACAATGTGCAGAAAGTGCAAACAGCACTTTTGCTAAGCTCAGCCACCTTCACTATCTTGCATCTACAAATCCCAGTGCCAAGCTAAATGTTTATTTTCCTCTTTTCATGATTTTGCAGTTAATTTATCATTCCAAAAGTAGAGTTTGTGTCTGTCACATCATTTTAAATATATTTTTGGTTGAGTCAAGTTCCACCTGCAAAACTCAGATTAATTTTAACATTTCTCAAAGTTCAACATTGCTTGTATCTTCCAACTTTGATTATGCAAAGTGTCAAACCAAGCAATCAACTTATAAGCACAAAAGCTTTTAAGAGGATGCTGTATCTGAGATGTACAAAACTATTTGTGGGGGGGGAAAAAGAAAAAACTGCTTTATTCTGTTACAAAAATTTCTTGAAAGAATAGTTTTGAAAGGAATCAAACTTAAGATAATTGCTAATATGAGATAGTTATTCCAGAGATGAGCTAGTATGATCTTAAAAATGTATATTAAGAAGCTAATCAACATCCAGAGTCATTAAAACACACTGCAATTAAAATAAAGGCCAGATTCTAATTTGACAGCTGTCTAATTCCATTAGCTACTGGACTATGAGTTTTCCCATATAGTAGTGTAAATGCAGATCTGAGCCAATTCTTAGCCAGATTATGCCCTTAAGCAGAACTATTCTCATTAAGGACATAAGTTTGCACTTTGGATCTATCTCATTACAATTATTCTATTGTACAACTAGTCTATTCTTGCCCATAAAGCAGAATAATTCTTTATTCCTTTATCTGTTAACATGTGAGAGGTAAACATGAGATTTAATACAAGAACACTTTACACTAGAATAAGTAAAGTATCTCTTAATTCATGTTCACCAAGGTACATAAGAGGAAAGCAAGAAAACAAATGGGGATTCTCTCCCTCTCTTTCATTTTGATCTTTAAATAAAAGAAAGTGTGGAACAAATACTACTTTTAAATCCACAACATAAAGTACCTTGAAATTTCAGAGGTCAGTTTTGTACATCTTATAAGCAATATATTTTCATTTGCAAACAATATGTAAAAGAAAAATGATATTTCCTGTAATCAGTCATCGTTTTTCTAAAGTAGCGTTAATTAATATGCAGACAATTAATCAACACTGCCTTTTAGGTGTAGTAATGTTAACAAAATAATGTTTAGGCTTGCCATTGTGGATTTCTGAAAACACAGTTTATACTAAGTTGAAATAATCATTTTATCTTTTTGATCATTCAAAACACAAAGTTTCATTTGAATAGAATCTCTGAGAAATAATTAAGTCTTGTTGGCTGAAGAACTATTAAAAGGAGGCTTTGTTTTCTGAATCAACCTCAATACATAGCTAAGCTTGCATTCGTTCTTTAGTTAGGCTTGTTTTATGCTGCATCTTAAGAGTGACACAAAAAATTAGAGAGTGCACTTCCAATTACAGCAGAACTGTGTCTACTATTTAACCTAATTTATACTAGACATAGCTCCATTCATATCCACACTGAATGCTACAACCCTGCATTCCCACAGAATGAATCAATGAATGATCTTCAGAATCATGAACTTTGCATGAGTTCCACAGATCTTAGAACCAAGGGAAGCTCTGCCCAGGAAAATACTAGGTTCTGATATTGGCTGAGAAATCATAAAATCTTATTAATCACTATTACAAATACATATATCTTCACAGACTGATATTCTTCCTTTAACAGTGTGCTGTTTTGATTTATTGACAGCTGACAGGTAAGTATATTTGCCTATAATTTTCTCAAGCATTCTCATTACCTCATTGGCTTCAGTAGTTCTGGAGGGTGCTTCTGTCTGGGGCCCATAGTCATTTTCAGCTATGCTATATTCTTGAAATTCATCAACAGTGTTTGCCTAGTATTAAAGAAAAAGTACATTATTAAAAAAAAAATTCTGTAGGAAAAATCAAGAGCTTTCACTTTTATTCAGGTTATGTTATAAGCCAGATATTCATCTGGTGGGGTTGTCTATTTTTTTCTCATTATCAGAGATCTTCCACTCTTGGCCTGGGAAAGATCTTGATTTTTTCTTTGCTACTTTTACCCCTAGTTTGTCTTTTGTTGCTGCTTGATAACTTTTCTTCTTCTTGGATGCATATTTTTCCGATTTTTTTGTTGTGGCCTTTTGGGATTTGTCCTTTGAGCTAGTGGCCACTGTCTTCTTCTTCTTTTTGACCATGGCTTTCTTTTTCTGCAAATGTTATGAAAGATGGAATGGGAAAACATAAATAAAATGAAAAGAAAATGACTGAATGAAGTGTATATGAATTTGAGATGAATGCTCTCAGTTGTGAGGCCTTCCATAGCTAAGTAAAAGCAAGTGTTAAAGCTGAAGAGTAAAGAAATGAGTAAAAGAAAAACATTAAGCGTATATATAGATGGCACAAATTGACAAACCACATGGTAGGGGACAGCTGGACACCAGACAACAAACAGATCAGATTCTGTTACCTCTGTTTGTGCTATTGTCTCTTCAAACAGTGGGGGTCCCTCTGTTACAGACTCAGTTTCTTTATAATCTGCATCCCCATACTCATAGTCATATTCGATAAAATCTTCTGGTGTGTACTACACAGCAAATGGAAAAATATCAGGCATTCCCATGTTAGTGGTAGCAAATCAGATTTGCAATAATGGAAAGCATCTTAATCTCTACCTAGGAGTAAAGCTTAAGGTGATTAAGTTAGCATGAACAATTACATATAATTGGGGGGAAATACAGTTTCTTATTCTGCTCAGAGTACAATGCAAAAATAGTAAAAGTAATAATAATAATAAAATGAAGTAGTAGCGTCAGGAAACAAAAAGCTTTTACTGGACTAAATAGAAAGACTCAGCTATAACTTGGATTACAAGGAGCAACAATTTATGTTTGTGAAATAATGTATTTATTTAATATTTTAAGTGCCTCTTTTACCTATACTCTTTTATCTGTGTTTCAGGTGACCAGGAGATCTGTAGAGATGCCAATATCTGACATGAATAGCATAAGTAATTTCAGATTCAGGAAAGAGCCTACAACTCACAAATAACCATGCCTATCCTTGTGTTTGGAGAGATTTAGTTCCCCAGACCAGGACTGCTCCATGATACATACTATCTGAGCAAATACTTTACTGTTATAATTTAATTTAAGGTCAGATTCTAACTTGCTATAAATTACTCCATAGTTCTGTATCTATAATAAAAAGTATCAGGAAGAGATTTGGCCCACAAGACTTTTACAAGTGAAAATATGCTTACAATTAGCTTCTGTAATTTTATGACACTAGCTAGGGAGATGGGAACTCCTGAACTATGATCTCAGCTCTGCCATGAAGGTCTAGATTAGGCATACCAACTGCTACTCATCGCAGCTGAGAAGAAAGTGAAGTTTTTACTTACTACCTCCACCATGCTTGAAGATATAGGGACTGATTGGTCCTGTAAATTAAAGCAGTCTCATGGATACTACCAATTCTTTTTACATCTCCAGGCAGCCAAAAGGAGGTGGAAATGGAGCCAGAATCCCACCAATTTAATCCTTTTCCATGTTTAGAATATTAGAAACATTCTAATGTACATCATGGGAACTAATGACTTCTGAAATCTGTTTTCTCTTGCTATAAACCAGCATCACTGCCTGAAGAATGAAGACAATATCTATTTGCTTCTTCAGATTGGTGAGAGGATTATAAATCTAAATTACTCCAAGAATTCATGGAAATAATAAATAACATCAGGGTAAGAAAGAGACATTTTAGAAAAAAATTATAAATGAGATTTTTAAAAAATGTCAAAATTCTAAACTCTATTCTACTATGTGACCTAATGTTTGGCTTAACTGTATACCCTGTCACAGGCTTTTGATATAATTCCTGCACTTATACTTGAATACATTTTACTGAACATAAAATATGGAAAAGTTTATTCTTCAGGAAGTATGGTGTCATGGTTGTTTATGCTGTTGATGTTGTAGTTTTGCTATTGGTATTCCACATCATAACATCATGGATAGCCCCATCAACTGACAACCTTGCAGATACTTGCTTCTCAAAAGAGAAGAACTACATATACCAGTGGACCTCACAATCAGAGAAGGAAGATACGTCACGGAAATCATGGGATTTGAGTCATGTGATCAGGCTCACATTCTCTCTCTGGCAGCCAGACAGAGGGGTAGGTGTGATTCCAAGCCATGTGCCTTCATCAAGTAGGCCTTTTGGTTTCAGAAACTTTTTCTCTCTTATTTTATTTGATTTATTACCCTTACTTTCAATTAGATTGTATTATATTGTGATATCTTACATTCCGATATTATAGTTAGTAAAATACGTTTTCCTCCTTAGATCGTTGCCGCTGCTCCATTCTTTTTCCCTCTCTGAGCCCAGCTCCCATTCCCCTACCCCTTTCCCTTTTCCCTTCTCATTTTTGGGAGCCAGGGGGCCCACAGGCCTACTGCCCCCTGTCACGGGTATAGATTTATCTACGTTGATCTAGATAACTCTGTGACATATGGGAATAACACTGAAAGGCCTTGAACACTTAGAAGTCATAGAATCACAGAATCACCAAGGTTGGAAAAGACCTCCAAGATCATCCAGTCCAACTGTCCACCTATCACCAATATTTCCAACTAAACCATGTCCCTCGGTACATCAACATATTTCTTGAACACATCCAGGTCCTAACATCAACCCCTGGGGGACATCACTTGTTACTGATCGCCAGCTGGACATGACTCCATTTACTCTCTGGGCCTGGCCATTCAGCCAGTTCTTTACCAGGAAAGAGTGTAGCTGTCCAAGCCACAGGCTGCCAGCTTCTCCAGGAGAATAGTGTGGGAGACAGCGTCAAAGGCTGTGCTGAAGTCTAAGTAAACTACATCCCTTTACAAGAGCTTCTGTTACTTCAGTACCCTGAGTTCTCAGAGTCCTATCACAATCAACAATTTCCTTTCTTTTTTTCATTACATACATTTTTTTGTATTGACAGCCAGCTTTTCTTATAATGAAGATTGGTTGTTTTTTAAGAAATTGATATTTCCTACTTGATTGTCCAGTTGAGTATTTCTGTGTCTGCATGCATATAAACTGGTTAGTCATGAGATTTGCTAAATAAATAAGAAAGAATGTGATATAATTCTGGTAATTTTACAAAACTATATAGTATTTTGATATAAGAAATTAAAACTGAATTTAAATAATAAAATATTACTACTTTAAATGAAGAATACCCTCTCTTTAAAGTATACTGGCAATTTTAATCTGCCTGTTATGTAATGTAAACAGTGTTCTGATTTCCTCAGTGGTATCACTGGCATTACTTAGAGAAATAAGTTGATTCTATTTACATTCTATCAAAACCAGTAGTATTTGAAACTTAAATCTGATAAGTAATATGAGACTGTTCTCTCCCTATTCAGTAATTTAAGATTCCATCGTAAGAGCAGTAAAGTCAATGAAACATTTTGACTTATGTATGGCATTATCCAAAGGCCTCAGGGGCAGCGATTACACATTTTTACAGATATATTAATGTATAAAAGCATGTCTTCTGACTTGTGCAATTTTGGAAATGCAACTGAATACAACTTAATGAGGTATGCCATTGACATCCAAAAAGCACAAGGTGAAAAGCAAAAGGTGAAAAACCATAACCAGGAACATAACGGAAGTATAGAAAATACATAAACACATGAACTAAAGCAGCCTTTTTGAAAGAGGTATGAAATAGCATTGTGTATGGGAATTACTAGGTCACAGCCTGAACCAGTGATTAAG
Source organism: Bambusicola thoracicus (assembly GCA_002909625.1). NCBI lineage: Eukaryota > Metazoa > Chordata > Aves > Galliformes > Phasianidae > Bambusicola > Bambusicola thoracicus. Next base: position 1,076 of record PPHD01008871.1, on the reverse strand, counting down.
CACCAGGTGTGAAGGCATGCCTAATCCAGAGAGCACAGGTACAGGTAATGCACCTGAGTGACCTCCCACTCATTTAAGCATTAGCAGCTGAGGGAGCAACTTCTGTATTTGGAGATTGTGCCCTTCTTGAGGCTCAATCAGCTTTTGGAAAGGGTAAGCTGTTTTTTCCTGTTTTGCTTTCTACACTGAATCCTGGTAAATACCTTTGCAAGTGTGCTCCTATCCTGGTAGAAGCATTATTGTGCCTTCTGTTACCTCGCACAATGAAATTAACGTGTTTGTTTGGAAATGATAAAAATGTATGTAAATGCATAATTTTTTTTTTTTAAGTCCTCTGTCTAGATTATGCAAACTAGGTTGATCTACAAAGAAAAAAACAAAATCTTTAATGAAATATAGTCTCCAGATTTGTTCATTCTGAACTACTGGTGACAACTCTTTACACTTCTATGTGCTTCGTTGTGAAACAATGTGAATCAAACTGCTACGTGATTTTTATTGGTACCAAAACAACAGATGCTCCCTGTGTTAAATACTATCCAATCCCTTTATTAGCAACTAGTGGAAGATTTTGTAGAGAATTATTGTTTCATTAGCTAGATTAGAACTCGAATGTGCTATTAAGACTTTGTTTAACTAACTCTTGGACATACAGATTCTATTGTAGAACTATTCTGAAACTGGAAGTGGCCACTCCAACATGTATTTTGAACAACTAGGCATTCAAATGTACCTTTGTCTTCCTTGGTATTAGAACTGACTTTCAAATGTCAGCAGTAACGCTTCCCTCAAGGTAGGTTAAGCGTCTGTGATGAACTGTGCTAACTATGTAGCTAATAAAATTACAATAATGGGTTACAAAAAGCTCTTTGAAGGCTGTAGACCAAATACTGAAGTTGACTGGAAAGGGGATGGAAAAAAAAAAAAGCTTGATATTTATGTTATGATCTGCCAACAGTACCAGCAGTATAGTCTGGAAAGCCAGATACTTATGAATGAGAACTACAAAACATTCATACAAGAAAAATCCATGAGAATATGAAGAGATATATTGCATCACGTAAGATTTTTATATA
>PPHD01008870.1:2485-21296 GCA_002909625.1 Bambusicola thoracicus | reverse complement strand
CCTCTCTGGGCTGCACGCTGCCAGGAAATGCCCACACGGGGCCTTTTCCCCTTAAATATATCTATAAATTCAGCCGTGTTTGTGAAATAAGGAGATGGGATGAGAAAGTTTTGTGAGCTGAGGCTTATCTCAGGACACATGCAGCAGCCAGAGCAGTGCCAAATGTGAGCGTCCCACTCATCCTGTCCAGGTAACCAGCACAGGTACTTGGAGCCCTCCCAGTCTTTGTGAGTCAGTAGGGCTGGGTGTGGGAGGCTGGCATGGGACAAAGAGCACCTGGGCTGTGTGCAGAATGCACTCCCAAAGCAGTGCTGCTCGCTTTGGTTGCAAATTTGTGCTTCCGTGCCATGGAGAACCTGAGCTCACCATGAAGTCTCATTTTTCTATCAACATGAAAGTTACACGTATCGTTGGGTTACATAGCAGCACCAGGCCAAAAGATTGTGTGCAAGCTCACCCACACTGCTTGTTTCCAAAGAGCAGGGGCTCAGCATGCCAGCCGTCCCTGGGAAGAGCTCCTTCTGCAAAGAGTGATGGATGGTGGGAATTTAGGCTGTCATTGTGCTTCCCTTATTTAAATTTAAATGCTCACTAAATGCTGTCTCATTACGGAGAGGTCACTTTAATGTACACACCATGCACCATCACCTTGCTTTGCATTTTCTTGCGTAAAAGTTAAAAACTTCAGGCAGAAAAGTGGAGGCAAACCGAGCATCCAAACGTGGCATATAATTCTCCTTATCTGCATGCCGTGCTCAAAACAAATGCACTAATGTATTCTATGTTTCATGGTTCTGAGCTGCCCTGGGGATAATCAAATGCACCTGCATGAGATAAGGCCATTTGGCACTCCATTCCCACCCTTCTCCATTCTGGCTGCAAGTTTTGCTGCAGCCACGTTCACCAGTTTATTACTCTCTTAGTTTCATCGCTGTATCCTCAAAGATTGATTTTCCATACGGATAGATTAAGTATAAGGTGTTTTTTTAAAGCTAGATGCTCTGGAGAAATATGACTGGCTGGAAAACCCAGCAGGGATAGATGCAGTGCTGTGGGTGAGAAGCAGCGCGGGGAGGTGCGCTGAGGTGCCTGCTGCTCCCCGCACCACCTGTCCCAGCCCTAATCAAGTTCTTGTATCAGACTGTGTCCTGCGGCCCCCCGGCTGCTTTCAATAAGGGGAAATTTGCAGACAAATTCCTGCCAGCGGGACGCTGCACGGTGGGATAAAGATCCCTGCAGCCCCGCGCGGGCCTGGGGCCGGCATCTCAGCATCCCCGTCAGAACATGAAATAGGGCTGAGCTCCCAGCGGCTCCGCAGGCCGAGTGACCAAGGCAAACAAGTGTGTAAGTGGTCCCATATGCTGGGGGTGCCTCGGGAGGACATAAATTGTGCTTTGTGCTCCCGGCTGTGGCACTTTGCCCTGCTCCAGAATTGCTCCTCGTGTTTATTTGGAGGGGAGCTGCTTCCCAGAAGCTGTGCAGTCCCAACCATGGGGCCATCTCCAGCTGTTCACCTGGAGAGTATCTGAGCTGCCCCAGCGCAGGGAAGATGGGAGAGGTTTGGGGCATTGCCCTTGCAGCGGCCGTCCCTTTAGCTGCTCCCCATCTCCAAATGAAGACTGTAAGTGCAGGATAAACAAAGGATCTGTTCATACGAAGCAAGTTTTGGAGGCAGAAAGGACTGAAAGGCTCAAGATACGGCAAGGCTTAATGCCGTAAATCTGATTAATCTACCTTGTGACAATCGTAACAAAACAGTGAGGCCCGGAGCCCGGCTGCAGCCTGACCTTTAGCTCGTGCTGAAAGGCAGCACAACGGGGCCCGGGGCTGCTCAGGGGAATGCCCCGGCCTTTTGCTGCTACCTGCTGCTTCCAACAATGCCGCCGAACACAGCTCTCGGGGCGATGAAAAACGCCTTCCTAACGAAGGCCCCTTTTTCTCCTGGCGCTGGATGGGGCCAGCCCCAGGGCCTTGGGCTGGGGCTGAGCCAGCAGTGCTCTTGGTGTCTGAACGGGCACGGGGCAGCCGGCCCCTCTGTCACCACTGTCAGCTTGCAGGGACCCTTGTCTGAGCTGCCCAGAATGGCGCAGAGCTGGAACGTCCCCTGTGCATCCCCTGAGAAGCACCTTCCTTGGTGACCAGAGAGCACAGGAGCCGGCTGGCACCACAGACTGAGCTGTAGTTTGTTGTGCTTCTCCAGTGTTATGGTGAATCACTGAATGCCCCACATTCTCATCCTAGAGACTGCTTGTGCTTATGAGAAATGCCACGAGGAAAGGTTCCCCTGTGTTCTGTGCTGGCTGGAGGGGGATCACTGAGATCTGATGGACACTGAATTCACTTCTTGACTTCTGCATGCAGACCCAAACTCTGCCCTTTGGCCACGCTGGAGGCAAGCACTCGTGTCAGGAGGTGCTGCCTGCTTTCACCTGCGGTCTGCCCACCCTACTGGGCAGGACTAACCGCGTGGAAGTGTTCTTTAAAGCCTGCCTCTAATTGCATTGGCTGGTATCTCCCAATATGCATCAAAAATAGTAAATAAAGGTATTTTGTCTGGGACATCAGCTGCAGCTCTTGGTTGGTGAGACCTAATTGCTGACTAAAGCTTCACACTTTGAGTCAGTATGGGGACAGAGATTGATTGGGGTCACCAGGTTATTCAGAATAAAATCCCAGCCCTTATCTCTGAAATGCAGTGTCCAATTGATTTTCTCTGGGCCATTACACAGCACACAGTGCTGAGGAGCCCAGGCAGGGAGCGGCCAAGTATCCCGCTTCTCAGAATCCTCTCTAAGTGAATCCCGTGTCTCTTTGAGGGCTCTTTGGAAGCATGGCTCTTCCTGGTAAGGACAGAGGGACAGACCATGAAACCAGTGGGGCTGAGTCTCAGCCATTTTCCCAACCTGAGCTGTATCCAGAAGTGCTGCTACCTGCAGGACTGCATTTGCAAAGCGCCCAGCCCTATAGGGCTATGATTAAAAATGCCAACTGTTGCTCAGACATATCAAGCATTTCCATGCAAATTACTGAATTCCATTAATTCCAGCATTCCAGTCTTTAAAACTGGGAAAAGTTTCAGTCTGTGAGCAGAGGTGGCAGAGATGGGATGAGTGCGGTGGAATGCACTTAACAGGAAAATAAAGTTGAAGGGAGCTCTTTGCACCAAAGCTGTGGCTCATGCTGATTACTCACCAACTCCCAGACAGCTAGGATTTGCCAATCAAATCATTTTTAACCTAATGTGCCAACACCAGCCCCGGCTGCCCTCTCCCACACCACCCAGGGTTTTGTCATCTATGGGGAGAGCTCCCTTTGGTGTCTCAGCTACTTCCCACTGCTGAAACTTGGGGGCATCCTGGCATCCTGCTCTGATAGACATGTCATCCCCCTCTCCCCTACCTCCCATTGGGGCAGCCTCCAAGGGGGTTTGATGCAGACTGGGGCTGGGAAAGGCTGGAACCCCCCCACTCAGTGCGTTTTGTTCTGCAGCCCCTAATCCGTCCTTGTGTGCTTCTTGCTTTTATGGTCTTCCATGCACTTCACTTTTGGGAAAAGCAGCTTTCCCTCGTGCCTCCATTGATTTACCAGCTCCAGGGTCTGGCTGTTGCCCCGGGTAATTGGCAGCAATGACATATTTGGGCTGAACTTTATTGTATGCATTAGGAAAAGTCAGCAAACAGAGTTGAGTGTGCTGTCAAGTATTGCCTTTGACTTTCTATTGCAGCCGTTTGGGGTCTGTTTTGTCCTTGGACTGAGAAGGCTTCTATTCTGGTGGGGGCTTTGTCCGAGATACTGGAGGTTAGTCTGAGGAGGGACGTCTGAGAGACCCTGCTAATCCCTTTTTACTTTTTGAACAAGAAAGTCAAGTGTTTTTTATAATAATAATAATTTGAGCTAATAAGTAACATGCTGGCTGGAGCTGCAGCTGCCTGGGGTGGAGCAGATTTGTTTTCTCCATCTAATTAGGAAGCCTTAGCTAACGTCACACAGGTCTCCATTTGCAGTCTTTCTGGAGAGGTTTGGTGTCCTGCAGCTCAATCTAGGCTCATGGTGCAGGTACCAGTACTGCCTTGCACCAGCCCAAAACTTCATCCACTCTCTCTGTTCAGGTCCTGCCCTTGCTGGGCACGATGAGGAGGATGACGCTCTGGTGTGGCCCTGAGGCAGGACCCCCACCCAGGAACCAGCCTCAGGGCAGCTGGCAAGGGCAGGCTCCTCTTTCTGTGGGTAGAAATGATTGTTTCATTATTCCTTTAATTCCTCCTCGCTGCGTTTCTGCTTCATCAAAATGCATTAGCAAGCTAAATCTCCGTCAGGTGGGTACGTTGCACTTCCTCTCTGGGGTAACCACTCTTTGAGTCTGTGGGAACATTCAAAGCGTGGTACTAAGTGAAAAATCATACAGCCAGGGAAGGCAAATTCCCCTAACTGTGTCCATTAACAGTATTGTGCATCATCTAAATAAAAGAAAAGCTTATAGGCCTAATGGTTTCCTCCTCGCTGATGGGCGCTGCTCAGTGCCAGCTCAGACAATGGAGCCCAACCTGTTCTGCTCCTGCTCCGCTTTGATGGCTGTTTTGCCAACACTTTAGGACAGTGTTCAAATTCCCATAAAATTGATTTTCAGTGGGAGTTGAAGGAAAAAGATATTTTCTGTTGAGTGATTTTTTCAATAAGATTAACTTCACGAGACCTCAACTGTGGCCCTAAGTGGCCTAGACAATGCCTGCCTTTTATGAAGGTGATGCAGCTATCTATAATTAGCCACGGCTAGTTAATAACTCATCTGTTAATGTCCGAGCCCACAAATGGAAGGGTTCAATGTACAAGGAACCAAGGTTAGGCCAACGAGGATAAAATCATGTCTATTTAAGTTTAATGAATTCCATTTCCATTGTTGCTGCATTTTATTTGGACAGTCAGATGGATAGCTGAGCTCTGGGCCCGCTTTCCAAAGGGCTTTGGTTGCCTGCAGCTCAGGAGTTCCCTCTCCCTCCATTAGCCTCACTGGCAAGAGCATAATTGTGGAAAATGGTGAACAAAATTCAGCACTCGGGCTTAAGTGCCAAGTTGTTCACAGGCCTATTGGCTATAGCTTGTTTAAACTTCATCTGACTGCTTTTTGTAACATGGGAAACAGCTGAACAACAACAAAACCCTACTGAGCACAGTCCTAACAGTCTTGTTAAGAGACGCAGTGCTCTGCCTATCACTGCCTTTCATAAGGCCAAGGTCGTAGCACTGGTGCATCTCAGCCCTTGGTTGAGCGATGACATCCATTCTGATCATCAGTTTCTTGAACTATCTCAAACTATTGCCTTCAAAATGAACGTTTAGCTTAGATAACATTTTAAATGTTTGTCTTTTTGACCGTGATATTTTTAAACTCTGGTTCTATTTGTGTTACAGCCATCTGGCACCTGAAGTGTGCCTTTCCCGTTTTAAAAACCGAAAGAGAAATTACAATTCAGATTGTACCCAAACTGACCCTTCCCCCAAAACTTTCTGCTTCGGCGTTTTGTTGAAAAATTCCCACTCGGCTTTAGTCATGGGAAGGAATTTTCTCCTTCATGTTGTTTTGGTAAGAAAAAAATAAATCTTTGTTTGCATGACTAGGTCTCAGGCATGAAAAACTGACCCCAAGAAACGCAGCTCAGAGTTTCCTCTGACTGCAGAGGATCACAGCGATGAGATGAGACATTTGAGAAGATGCATGCTTGAGCTGAGTGAGATACAGGGGGCCTGGGGGGAGAAGGAACCCCTTGGAAGGACCTTGTGTCTTGTATATATGTTGTTTAATGTTGAGCACTTGAACCATGCGAGACCCCACGCGCCGGCGCTGTTTGCGTGCTGCCCACATGCCCAATTGCCCTGTGATGCAGCTGAGCAGGAGCTTTCCAAAACAAAACCAAGACTGCCTCCTCTGTACTGGCAGTTTGGGGTTCTCTGCAAAGAATGTGCCACGCTTGTCCCACGTCCCCAATGTCCAGCCCATCCCCAAGCCAGGCAGGCACTTATCAACAGTTTGGATGATTCCTTGGTATTACTCCAGAGCTCTTGGGCTTGTAAAGCCAGACAGGAAATCTTGTAGAAATGGTTTTTCCTGTCCGAAATGCAGCCAGGCCATTTCTGAGGGCTACCTGGAAATAGCTGGAAGACAGTCTTGGCAGGAAGATTCCCACAGCTTGAGCCCTGGATAGGAACTGGAAGTTGGGCAAAGATCAAACCTGGCCTTCTCAAATCTTAGGAAGTTCTGGGGTATGCAAGAGAGGATAGAAGCACAGGCACTGCCCCGCTGCTTTCAGCTGGCTTTTCCTGTGAACCTGAGTGACAGAGTAACCCAGCTCCCCTTATAACAGGGATATGAGCCTGAGCCCAACTCACCTCCTCTGGAACCCCCCCCATGATCCTTGGCTTGGCCACTCCTGCCTTTCCTACTCCTGCAGGAAACCAGTTTAATTTCCGCATGTAATTGTGCTTCCTCCATCCTGAACTCAGGCTTTTCAGCAGTTTGTTGTTCAGCTTCCCTTTCAGCCCCTCTCTCTGGATGTGAAGGTTTGTCTTTTTGCCCAGTAAAACCAAAGCAGCCTTCAAATTGCTCCCCAAACTCCTGCCTATGGGCTGACAGCAAGAGGTAAATCTTGTTCCAATCAGTCAGCCCTATGGAGCTTGCTGGTTGTTGCTGGCTTTCCCATTGGAAAATGTTGCATGACTGATGAACAAAAGTCTTGGAGGTTTCAGCTGTTTGGCTCCAGTACCGTACCAAGCACGCAAAATCACCCAATGCACTAAGTCCAACCTAAGCAAAGCAAACTGCAGCCTCCGTGATTAATATCTGAAGCCACAGAGAGGAAGGAAAAAACAAGAGTTCCGACCTGAATGGTATCTGAACTTGAAAAACGCCCAGCATTCAGCCTTCAAGAGCACTTTTGAAGCCGCCTGTAGAGAAAATAATTAAAGAGATGAAAGATACAGTGACTGATAGTAATAAATCACATGCGGCTGTCTTTGCCCTCTCAGCAAACGTAAATCACTTTTGCCTTTAAAATATGGCAGCAAGCATTCTTCCCAGATTGCTTTGAATTTATTAGACAAGGTCATTAGAAATGTATTAGGGCAAAATCTGAATTTATTAACTGAGTTACTTAATAGCTTAATTGCTCAGCTAGCGCCAGCTCTGCACTGCCTGGTTGGGAGCAGGAGGGAAGTGGGAAGGTGTGTCACCCATCACCGCACCCCGCTGCCCGGCCCCACAGAGACCCTGTGTGCTCCACGGGGTCTGGTTTCACACTTCCTAATTAGCAGCAGGCAGATGTGTTTGTCTCTACAGTAATTGGCTTAACGTTGGCCGGGGTGTCTTTTGAGGAGGAAAAACTTTGCAGGGGCTGCAGCTGGACCATACCAGAGCTTGACATGGGCTTTTGTGTGCTTGAGTCTGTAGGGGTGGTCGTGAAGAATCAGAGAATCATAGAACCGTTTGAGTTGGAAGGGAGCCTTAAAGGCCATCTGGTCCAATCCTGTGCACTGAACAGGGACACCTACAGCTCCATCAGGTGCTCAGAGCCCCATCCAGCTTGACCTTGGCTGTCTCCATGGTTGGGGCATCCACCACCTCTCTGGGCAACCTGTGCCAGTGTCACCCTTATTGTAAACAGCTTCTTCCTTACATCTAGTCTAAATCTAATCTAGTCTAAATGAAACCATTTCTTCTTGTCCCATCACAACAGACCTTGCTAAAGAGTCTGTCCCCTTCTTTCTTATAGTCCCCCATTGGATATTGGAGGACCAGGCACGTTCAGCTTTGCTCTGATCCCTGCCAGCAGCATGCATGTCCCTGCACTGTAGAGTTGTCTTCTATGGACTGAAAAGTTTGAATTCATCTGAATTAGTGCATGTGCTCGTAGGAGGCTGTGCTGTAAGTCTATGAAACTGAGTCCGAAACTGCTCTGCAAGGAACCCTCATTGCATTGTTGGGCTCCTGTCCCCACTGGGGCCATCCACCAGGAGAGGCATTTCTGGACGTAGCCAAACCCAGCACAAACACTGCACCTCCAAGTAGGAGCAGGGAACAAACACAGCAAGGCTGAGTCCCAAGGCTTTTGCAGTGATGGCACCACCGAGATTTTGGGTTCACAGACCATTGGAGGGTGAGGACAGGGTGCCCAGGACAAGTACCCCAAGAAAGAGTGAAGATGACCCCTGCTGAAATCACTGGGTACTTTGCATGGTAGCAGCTGCCATTGGACCCCCAGATGTTTCACTGAGGCATGCTTTCTCTTTCTCCCCGATGATAGGTAGCTCCAGAGTAGGGAAGAAAGTGAGAGGAGAAAATACAAAGTTAATGACTGCAGTGACAAACTTTATTGCAGCAACTTTATGGGGGGAAAAATGTCTCGCAATCTTTGCTGCACAACAATGTCCCGACAGACATGATGTCATCGCCCCTTAAAAGGTGTTTGAGTTGGAAAATCTTTTCTGCGGTGTTTTAAGGAGCTGTTTAAATGATTAATAAGGTTTATGCGTGTGATTTATTATCTCAGAATAGAAATGTACAGTAGGTATAAAATGTATTTGAAAGGGATGGCTGTGTTTATTCATGGTACAGGTGTTATATTCCCAGACGTGTATCAAAATAAACACGCTTAGCTGGAAGAGAGGCATGAGGCATCTGGCTGCACATCTGCCTGCACGTGCCCTGACAGTTTGTGGCAGGAGGAAGGAGTGGGAGGGCAGAATGTTGCTTTGGACCATGCATCACGAACTCATGCAAACATGAGATTTCACCTGCGCTCCCCGCTCACTGGAGTATCACCCGGAGCGTATTCAGCGCGTCTCGTGATTAAGCTCAATGAATTAAAGCTATGTAAGTGGTGTTTATTATTGCACATCTGAGAACAGTTATCTAATGGACAGTACCTAAATTTCCCCCAAATGTGGCTTGTTAAAGTTCAGTTCTTCCCCCCAGCAGCTGCTGGGGGTGAGGCAGCCCTTGGCGGGTACCATCGGCCACGGCCGGCTGTGTGCAGCCCTTCTCTTGTTTCTCTTTCACATTCCTCTTTCCCACACGCAGAGCCTTCCTAGAGGCCGATTTATACTTTCAGCACAATCTTTCTGAGTTCGAGTCCTCTGCCTGTGTTGTTTGGAATATTCAAAGAGAAAGCACGGCTTCCTTAATTTCCAGTGGAAGTTCTGCTTGTGTGGAAGCCTTCAATGGCGAAACGGACCTGCTCAAACACGGCTTATTTTGTACATCTCTGAATGGCAGGAAATTAGTGGAGATGATTAGCAGTGAGATCAGGACCTCACACGCCGGTTGCGAGATGACTCCTTCGACTCTTCCCTCGCTGAGGCTGCAATCCCCTGCAGCTATATGGATGCTCAGACACTGGCTGGATCCTGCTGCTGCCACCATCTCTTGGAGCTCCGCGTGCCCCATCTCCTCCCCAGGACATCCACATGACCCTCAGTGGCATGTCTCCTGCCCTCCCCTCCATCCCTCATGCCCCAGCCCTGCTTGCCACACAGCCCCGTGCAGCGAGTCCTGCACATAACAGCTGCCAGAGCAGCAGAGACTGTAACAGAGGCTGTATTGCTACGAAACCATTCCCCTCTGATGTTTTCCATCCCGTCCCTTGGGCGTGCACACCGAGCAGCAAGGGTGGGTGCCCTGGGGCCCTCCCTGTGCCCCAGCACTGCTCTGCCCCGGCACCGCTGTTTGGGCATCCCCTGGCATTTCCAACTTTTATTAAAATCAGCCCAAATGGAAATTGCATTCTGCCTCCTCTGGGGTTTCCATGGAGCAGATCTAATTATCTTTCTTTAATAGCGCTAATTGGTGGGCTTAGAGCTGGCTGCTCACCCGCTCCTCTGTTCCCTTTATCCCTCGCGCTGCCACGGCCCCTCACGCCGCCTGGGATTTACGCATGGTCTGATGGTTTGAGAAACCACTTTGACTTCTTGCCCTCAATTCGCTCGTGCTACCTGAGCTCCCCAACCTGTTGACAGAGGAGCTTTCCTTTGTCTTTGCAAATTGACACAGCTGCACACTGGGCAAATAGATTCAGACGTTGAGCTTTGGGCTGAATGGATCCTCCAGATTAGCGCGGGGCAGAATCAGCTTTAGAAGGGCTAAGCTGGAGCCAGCGGCAGGAGAATGGAGTGAAGCTCTTTATCAGGATTCACTGCCATAGAAAGGGGGCTCCCCGCTCTCCCGGAGATATTTACTTCCCATCGGGGACGGCATTCCTGGAGCCGATAGCTCATCGTGACCCTGTCCCGGAGTTAATTAGACTACTGTATAATGGGGAGATTCACCCGGAGATTACATGCGGCGATCTCTCACCACACACGCTGTTTGCTGAGCGCTTTGGGGCTCTTGGCGAGCACAAAAGCACAAATGCAAGCAGTGGTGAATTGGACAGGGGGTGGGGGCTGAGTCCTCCCGCATCCCAGCCGTGCACGCATCAGAGAGCGCAAATTTGGCCACGGAGGTGAAATTAGAAGAACAGGAGCGATGAGGCAGAACAGACAGGTGATGGTCGCTGGTGTTAGCTGCACACTGGTGTCTCAGCTCAACAAAGATCAGGCACCTAGCCATCAGCTGGTGTCTTTCAGGGCTACCTCTGGTGTACCTCAGAGCACATCCTAGGCCTTTTCCCAGTACTGGAGGTCCAGGCTCTGCCATGAATTAAAGCCAGACTGTGCGTGCGAGGGGAAAGGCATCCCTGCCAGGCTGGGGGGCCATCTGCCTGCCCTGCACACTGGGACGGGATCGCCCTGGAGGCAATTAATGCTGAACAACTTGTTAATGATTTTATAGCAGGTTAAAGAAAATGCCCTAAATAAAACTACGGGAGACCCTCTATAACTCTACACGGCTGTAAATATGTATTAACTTAATTACTATCAGCAATTACAACTCAGTTTGGGAACATTTAAAGTAGGTGCACACAAAAAGGGATTATTATCCTTAGAAAATGAGTGTGGAGATGAAAGGGATTTATTTCTCGCTAGCTAATGAGCAGAGGCAGAGGCACAGGGCAGCATCCCCCTCTGCTTGGTGGTGCCCACAGGGGGGCTCACAAAGCAGGCGGAGGTGAGAGGCGTGCAGGGGGTCAGGGTGAGGTGCAGGTGTGCTCAGGGCCCCCCTGCTCACACTCCCTCTGCCATCAAGGCATCCATCCCAGCACAATGCTCAACCACAGCATAGCTCTACTGAAGCCAAAGCCTTCCAAGCTGTTGCTTGTACATCACGGACTTTGGATCCACTCTTTCTTCCTGGCCATGTAACATGGATGGAGACGCTCTGAAGTTCACCACCGCTGTCTGCCCAGCTCTGTGCCACGCGTGGCTCTCACTCCAAGTCCAGAGCTGCCTTCTAGGGTGGCAGCGGGGGTCTCCAGGGTGCCCTGGGCTGAGCCTGAAGCTGCTCCTGCTCTTTGGAGATGCAAAGTTCTCACAGCCCCCAGCCTTTGAGACCGGGGAATGTAGTGGGAGACCTGGTGAGATAAGGCTCTAATTGTGATTTCCAGTGCTTTTGTCATGCACCGAGGCCGCCAATACAATTGCAATATCCTTTATCAAGCGCTCAGGCCAGCCTGGGGCTGGGGGGCAGGAGACAGATCCGGAAAGCAGGGGGAGGTGGGATAAGGCTAACGGCAGTCCCAAAATGGAAAAGTACGAGCAGGGATGCTTTCGTATTGCTTTGCAAAACGCATTTATCTCCAGAGAATATGACTTTTTCACATAGGATCTGCTTTCATTCTCCGATCTACTCATGAGCACTGAGCTCACACACGTGGAGCCCAGCTTTGCTCTTCCTTATTCCTGCAAACCACAACCTTTCCTAAGGCTCCTGCACCACCTCCAGTAAGAAACCCATCCGAGGAGGAGCCGGGGCTCTCGAATGGGCTTTGGAGCAGTAGCAACATATGAATGTGATGGCATTTCCTTCTGAGACAGAAAAAAAAAAAGGACCCTTTACATTGTTTTCTCTCCTCGACACCCCTCTCCTGGAGGAGATAGTGGCTAAGACACACAGATGGGATCGTTTACAGTTTATTTTGGAGCTGCCCTGGCCCTTTCAGGTTTTGTTTATATGAGCTGGGCTGTCAGAAAGGCCAGAAGGGGACAGAGGGGACATCTCCCCACCATCCCATTCCATCCCCACCAGGACCGGGCTGCTCGAGCTCTCATCTGCAGAGCTGATGGATGGAATGAGACCAACAGCCTTTATGGCCCCACTGACAGGCCAATGGGGCACAGCACCCCAAGCACAAAGTGGCAGTGGGAAAATCCCCTCGAAAGGGTGGGATGTCTGGAGGGACACTTGGATTGTTGTGCTTTGCTTGTGTGACCACATGCGCATAGACACGAGCTGAATCAAACTGTGCTTAAAAATGAAGGTTTGGAGAGGATGGAGAGACCTGCAGCAGAAAACAGCTTGGGAAGCTGCTGAAAGAGACAGGGGGTACAACCCAGGAATAAGCCATTTCTATCTGCAGGGTTTTGGTAATTCTCTCAGCAATAAGCGCTGGTGGAGAGCATGAAATCAGCTGACAACCATGCAGATCTCTGCTGCTACCTGAAACCTCTGTTAGTTTGCAGTGGGGTGCCAGCCAGGGGTGCCAGGAGAGGCATGTAGGAGGTAAGGAGCTTCAGGGTTGTGCCACGCAGGGATGCCCATGCCCACACTGTAGCTATTGGGTCACCACCTTCTCCTTTTTGAACAGAACCCGACTGGCACCAACTGGCACTGCTTCTTGTTGCTGCCACCAATCAGAGCCATCCTGGCATCATCCCTGCTGAGCTGTTGAGTGCACAGCCTAGGCTGGGCCCCCAAAGCCTCTACACTGGGGATCTAACCAAACAGCGAGGAGAAAGCAGCCAGGGGTGAAGCAGGGCCGGGAGCTGGGTGCACAGGAGGAGCTGCTCTGTCAGACTGACTGGCTGTGGGGCCGCGATGAGGTGGGGATTTCCCCTCCCTCTGCCTGCTCTGCTGGTCTCAATCCAAGCACAACAGAGCAGCAGATACACATTCCCACCCAGCAGCTGCCGGCTGACCTGTGCACAGTGAGCTGAGGAGCCCTGGCCGTGCGGGCTGTAGGGCAGCGTGGGCACCTGGGCTGAGTTCTGCTTTGGGAATGCAGTGGGATGTGAGTGAGCTCTGCAGTGCTCTGCACAGCCTGGGTTGCAAGTGCTGGCAGCCGGCTCTCCAGCTCCAAGGAGCACTTAAACAAAGAGAAACCCACACTGGAGGAGCAGCAGCCCCGCAGTCCTCCATCTGGTAACAGAAGTGCAGACAGGGCTATGTTCCCTCTGCACTGGCTGCACAGCGAGAGCAGCTTAGATGAACTCTCCTGGCTGGTAATAAAATGATTTTACATATGTAGGAAGCAGGATGTGCAAAGCCCAGGAGTCTGATCTTGTTTCTGAGATCAAACAGAGTCTTATTGTACAGGGGTGTGGAGCTGATGTAACTGTCTGCTGTGCCGGACACAATCGCCGTGGTTACGCAGCTGGACCGGAATAAAGCAAGTCTGTATCTGAACTCATTAATTTTTACAACCAACTGAACGGCTCTGCCTTTCTCTTTGGGCTTTTTGGTGGCTGTGGGCAGAGGGGTGCCCCCGCCACACGGGATGGGGTCGGGCCCCACAGCCCAGGATGTCCCGCAGCCACGCGCCCATCTGTGGCCGGCGGGGAGCCGGGAGTGATGGTGTTGGTGTGAGCGTGCGGAGCTGCGGCTCTGCCAGTCAAGGGTTATATCAATGTTTCCATTGGAAACCCCCGTTTTTCAGGTTTATAGCTTGGCTGTGAATTTGCCCTCCAGGCTGGGCTCTAGCAAGCAAGGAAAAGCCATGGTTTCCTTGTGCAGTATTCCATCTGGCTGGTTGCACGCTGCTTCCCGACCTGGTTTGCACGGTGCCCTTCACCCGCAGGCACACCAGGGCGCTTACTGGGCACACCACAGGGGTGGCAGTGCTCGGTGGCAGACCTGGCAGCACGCAGCACCGTGAATGAACCGGGATGGTAAATTTTGCCCTAAGAGCTGCCTCTGCCTCCTAACGTGGTAATTGGTGCCATCATCCCATTAGGAAGGCACCCCCTGGAAAGACTTCAATTAAGCAACCTACATAAAATGATTTACATTCCCTCCCTTGGCCGGGGCCCTGACCTCAACCTGGCAGTGCCTTGCAGAGCATCTCTGCAGCCTCTGCATCCCTATCCGAGTGCCCCAGCCCCCCCATCCTCCTGCAGGACAGGTGCCTGAAGCCCTGGGTGTCCCAGGCCAACCTGGGCAATGGGGCTCTTCTGCTGCCCCAAACTGCTCCCCAGCAGCCCTGAGGGACTGAAGGAGAAGCAGTTCAGCTCCACACTGCTTTCCCAGCATGCTGGAGTTACCATGGTTAGTTTTCCACTGTTCCCCTTGACCCCTGCAGATTTCCCTTATGAGTTAGTGTCCTGGAATGCCTCTTTATTAGGTGTCTCGAGAAGGAAAGCTGACCTGATGCCAGTGCCCCCACACTGAGGACTTTATTAGTTTTTTAATTTTCTGTCTGGGTGCTCTTGCTGCCTCAAACTTTCCACAGCTGCGAGGATTTATTAACGAAGGAGGCTCATTTGTGTCCTGCCTCCCCTTCCCCTGCTACTTCACAAACCCACAGCTCTGAGGCTCAGAGGGGACTTTGTCCTGCGGGGCACAGTGCTGCCCACAGAAAGGGACCTTTGTGCGGCTCCACGGGGAGCAGAGCCCTGCTCATCTCCATTGCCACTCTGCAGGAGGTGCTGCAGGACCCAGGTGGCACATGGCTTCTGCCACTGTGTGGGGACAAGGGCAGGTACAGTGGGAAAAGCAGAGCAGGACAAGCGTCTGTCCATTAATTCAGGGGGTAAGGACAATTTAGAACCAGTCGCACTCCTCAGCTGCAGCTGGAAGCAGTGGAGGAGGACGCAGCAGGCAGGATGCCTTTAACCCCTCCCACCCGAAACCTAAAATGCACCAACGTGGGAACATGACAGCAGGCTGGTGGGGAGAGTGAGAAGAAAGATGTGGGGAGAGAAGACATGCTGCATGGGTAGGATGAGTGAGGCTGAAGGAGCAGAGACCCTGCAGTATAAACACACCACAGGGATGCAGGAGGAGAGGGGATGGACATTTATGGCGAGAGAAAAAAGCACCAAATATTTATTTGCCTGTAGAACAAGTCTCCATGGCAATGACGTGCCTCCCAGCAGCTTCCACAGCACGCACAGCCACGTAGCTTGGGCTCTGCTGGGGGCAACATTTCCACCCATGGTGGCATGTCCCAGGGTGCACAGGGCAGGGATGGGCCCTGGCACACAGAGAGTCCAACCCAACACCTCTAAGGGAAAGCCACCAACGTCAGGTCCCTCAGATAAATGTCACCGCAGCTAATCTGGCTCTGAACCCGCAGGGCCATAAATCCCATTCTTTTGCTGCCAGCTGAAGGATTTGTTCCTGTAACAAGGTGCTTTAACCTCGCTGCGCACTCATTGTTCTGCCCTCTTTGATTTTACTGTAAATGACTGAATTCACTTTTGATGCGCTGCCAGCGCTCATCGATCGTGGCACCGCGCGGGCTGTGCCATGCGTGCCCTGCTGGGGAGGGCTGAAACCCCACATCCCTCTGAGCCCAGCAGCACTGAGGGGGCTGCTTTCCCATGAACTCCACCAGCACCCGGACCCCCCTCCTGTTTTCCAGCCCGTGTCGCCACCCGCTTTTTGTTCCCCATTCCTGGAGCACTTCCCGGTGCCCAGCGGAGGGTTGTGCCCGTGCCCCGCTGGGCGGCTTTGTTCCCGCAGCCACCTGCCCTGGAAGCACAGGGGACACTTGGGCTCGTGAACGGCAGGAAACCGCAGCCCCACCGCCAGCAAACAATGGCCGGAAACGCACCCTGTGTCCCAGGCTGGGAGGGCGGCATGAGGCAGGGACAGACCTCTGCGGGGACAGAGCGGCCCTGCCCTGGCGTGTGCTGCTCCTCCGGTGGGAAGGGCCGTGGCTGTTGGCTTGGAAGAGTGGGGGGAACTGCGTGTGATGCGCTTAGCGCCCGGCGTGGTGTGCGGTGCCTCGCGTGCATGGCATGGCGCACGGCATGCTGCGTGGTGCTGTGTGTGCGTGATGCTGTGTGCTTGGCGTGGCGCACGGCGTGCAGCATGCTTTGCAGAGCGCGCGCTGCGTGTGTGCCGCGCGGTGACCTCTTGCTGCCTCTGGCCCCGAGCGGGGGCCGGGAAGGGAAGCGCTGCCGGTCGCGCTGCTTTCATCGGAGATCTGGAGCGCAGGAGCCTGCCCAGATCCTAATCAGTGTGGGAAAGAAGCAGCCGGGCCCGCTCTGGCTGCAGCCTGCTGGAGACGCCTTTTATTTCCATAAACTTTATCGCAGCCCGCAGCCCCTGATACACCGCCCACCGTACGCGGAGGGCAGCGTGGCGGGAGGCCAGCGGCCGCTCACAGCCACACGCGCTGCCGGTGCTCCCAGGGGACGCGCGGCCGCACGCCAACAGCCCCATCCCCGTGGGAAGGGCCGTGCTGGGCTCTGTGCCTCTCCCAGGGCAGCGCTGCTGCTGGGTTTGAGGCTTGCCGGGCTTCGCCACAAATGAGCGGTTTGGGCTGCTTTCAGTTTTCTTATTTCTTTTTTTTTTTTTTTTTTTTTCACTTTGCTGAAAAAGTTTGGGTTTTGTTTCAAAAGGTTTACATTCTTCTCGGAGCACGGAAAAACCAGGATCTGGGGGTTGTTTGCACGCTCGTTCTGCAGACCGGGAAAGACATTTTTCCATTTCTGCTTTGCAGCATCTGTGAGTGAGATCTGTTCCCGTGCCACATCCACCCGGCATCCTCCTGCTGCGGCAGGGGCTGGGGGCACACATTGCCTTTGCAATGGCAGCTGCCATAGCGGTGGCCGCCCATCACCTGGGCTTGGCCAGGGCTGGGGGCATCTCCCCCTCCGTGTCCAGCTCTGCTGAGGATACCCGGCCACACACTGTCCCCGCTCCCCTCCAGACTGTCCGCATCCCCTCCTGATGGCTTTTCGCCCCGTCCCTCCCGCTGCCACAATCACTGTTCTGTCTGCAGCCTCGTGGCATGCCAACGTGATAAATACGTTCTCTGTTCTCCGGCACTAGCTGCTCATCAGAGCGCTGGGGAGCTGCTCACAGAGAGCCATTGAGTGCTGTCACCCGCAGTGCTGTCACCCTCAGTGCTGTCACCCATCCCACAGCACCACTGCTGCCGGCACAGGCAGAGCCCGGAGGCCGCCTAGCACTGCTGTGCGCCGCTGCTGGAGGGGATGAGGTTGGCCTGACGTGTTCGTTCTTGACAAATACATGTCAGATTGAGTCATCTCTGCTTGCTCCCTGCTCCAAACTCCACCTGGGCACAGCTCCTGCTGCAGCAAAGCCCTGCCCTGGTTGCTGCTGAGTGCCGCTGAAAGCTGCTCACCTGTTGGCCACGGGTAGCCATGGTACAAGTATTGCATTTTTTAAGTAACATTTCATAGCAATACATATTAGAATCATAGAATTGTTTGAGTTGGAAGGGATCCTCAAGGGCCATGTGGTCCAACTCCCCTGCAATGCACAGGGACACCTGCAGCTCCATCAGGTGCTCAGAGCCCCATCCAGCCTGACCTTGGGCATTGAGGGGCTGTTTCTCCTACTTCCACTCTACTTTTCCTCTTGTAGAACCGTGTTGGGGTCAGGAGTGAACCCCTCAGCTATTAGAGACGAGAACCACTCTCTCTTCCAGGCTCAGCAGAAGAGAAGCTCGCAATGACAAGCTATGACTTCCTGCCTCAGCTCTTGGAAGAATACTCACTTCTCTCAGCAGGAATGCTTTGGTGTTGGGTGTTCCAGTAGCGTTCCATATCACCTTTCACACGCAGAACTCTGGGTGCTCTGCTTCTCCTTGTGTAAGACCTTGGCTCTGAGTCCTTGCTGTGTTGAAACTGGCAGCGTTGAAGGGCCCTTTGGGCTGGGAGGATCAGGCCCATGGGAGAGCAAAGGGAAACACCCAGAGTTGAGACTGTGGTTGTGCAAGTCCTTGGAGGGATGCCTGATGGCTGCGTTACTCACCTTGGGTTGCTGGGACACCAGCAGGAGGGACTGGTGTCTCAAAGCTGAGCTGAGGGCTCACCCAGAGCCTTTCTGGGGTGGTGGGCACCACACTGCAGTGATAGTGCTTACCATGGTCGTGCCCGTGGCACGATCTGCCTCCATGTCCCCACCCTGTAGGACATCTTTTGTGTCCCGCTGGCCCCAGGGACAATCCGTGGTTTATGGCCGCATGATCAAGGGGCGTCCTTGAGCCTTCCTCCTGAGGGTTGTATTCTTTAAGATGAGAAAATGCTCTCTGTGCCCTTCCCCCAGCTCAAAGCATCCTGTACAAAAATAAAGCGCCCAAAATAGCCCTAGACAGTGCTTGACATTTGCCAGACAGCTGCTCGCGGGAGTGCTGCAAAGATTATGGATTGCTGTGAGCTTCCCTCCTGCTGCCCGCGTGTGCCTTGCAACAGGATCAGCCTTCACCAGGCTCTCATGGCCTGAAAAAGGCAGCACAGGGACAGGGGGTGCAGGGACAGGCATCCACCAGGTGTGGGCTCGCTTCTCCAAGGGCTGGAGCACAGCAGCCCCAGTGCAGCCAGGACATGTCACCATACCGTGGGCCGCCAGAAAGTCATCAGGTCAACCCAGGAGCCCTGCAGGAAAGCTGTGGCTTAGAGGGGACCTAGGAGGTGCCTCGGGTCAGAGCTTTGGATCAAGCCCTCAGGAGCAGGGCAGGGAATGGGGTGACAG
>PPHD01008869.1:0-21296 GCA_002909625.1 Bambusicola thoracicus | reverse complement strand
GTCTTCCCAAGGTCTACCAGCTCAATAAAATTCCGTTAGTTGGCCTAGCTCTGCAGCCCTCATACAGTAAGGTAAGCACTGTATGAAGTTCTGCTGGAACTCACTGGTTTCATTATGGTTTGTCTCATGAGCTCTGCAAATGGAAGGTTTGAAGCTGATACTCAATCAAAATGCTTTAGTTAGAAAGCAGATATAAAATACTGACACCTCTTAAGTCAGGTGCCCTTTGGGAGGAAAACTGCTCAAATATCACAAATTGCCAATAGGGAACAAGAGACTGCAGTGTTTGACTTGGGGATAAGATAGAATTCTTTACCAAACATGTTTAAAGATAGAGGCTGAAAGGCAGGAACACATGGGCAAATCTGCAAGCAGACTCTTGGCTGTATCGCTCACCTTGTAATTCTATACTTCAGAACTCAGTTTCACACCCAGCAGAGGGACAGAATTTTAGGATAGCAGTTCTTGAGGCAAAGGGTATGCAGACTGCAACGGAAGAGCAGAGATGGGGAAAGGGAACACCTACCATGCCTCTGTCAGTGATCTGTGCAGTCCCATGGACCAGTGGTTCTTCCAGACCCAGATTAAGCAATAGTTTGGGAACCTGGATGGATAAACCGACATCACAAGTTAATAGGACAGTGTATGTAACCTGTACGTTACATAAACATGGGTGGCTATGATTTCCATTGTGCTTGCATCATAAGTTTATTAACTTACAGAAGAATGTAGGTTCTTACATTTTAAATCTGCAATTGGTTTATCATCTTACCATTTTGTAAAGGAGTGAGGTATACTTCTATGTGTTCTACATGTCTCCCTCCCAGCTCAGCTTCCCACTAGAGGAGAAGCAATGGATCATCACCAGCAAGCAGGTTGGTTCCAGCAGGACACCATGACATCCCATATACTACCTTACAGGCTTATCCATCATCTGCCATTTTAAATGCCACTCAAAATGTTCTGTATCATTCAGTAATGCAAGAGAGAGAAGGAAGCAGTATCAAATATAAACTGGCATAAAACAACAACTATATTCTGCCCACTCACTAAGGTAGTGTGCTGAGATACAGGCAACGAAAAAGTCTTTCAGATGCTTTAGAAGAAAGAAACTGAAGTTGATCGAGAAGCTATTCCAGATGGTAGAAAGCTGCAGAAGAAAAGGCTCTTGACAGAGAGAAGACAGGTGTTAGATAAGCAGACAAAGCTGCAATGGTAATAGAGAGACGCGTGGTCCATGAGGTAGCCAAGAACAAGTCCACAGAGAGAAATCCTGAGCCGGCTCCTGAAAAGAAGGGGGAGCCACTGCTGTCAGAGGATGGGATATCACTTTTTCATTCCCCCTTTTCTGGGTGAAGGAACAGCCTGAGGCATTCTGTATCTCCTGGCGTCAGGCGGGGGCCAAGGTCACACACCGCAGAGGAGGTGATGACAGCACGGATGACGATACAAGGCGAGGCAGAAGGCTCACAGCACAGCACTGACAGTGCTGCGTGGAGTCACAGAGCAGCGATGCAGCGTACGGTGCAGCCCACTATGACAGAGACAGCAGGCAAAGAAGCACAGAAGATATGGAAGGTGACAAGTTGACTTGTGAGTGCCAAAAGGTCTGTGTCATGGCAGATCGTGTGCCCGAGTGAGAAGCAGGGCATGTTGGGGCTGCTGCAGAGCTCTGCACATGCTGTTTGGACAGCCAGGATGAGAGTGTTGTCCATACAGGAGGGCAGCGTGGAGGCAGTATAACTGGGATTACCCAAAGGGAGAGGAAAGGCCACTCATTAAGTCTCTCTTTTCTCACCTAGGCACCTATTTTGACAAAACTCTTCGGAAAGCTCTATTTTGGAGATCTCTACTGTTGTATAATTTGGCTGAGAGTTGGCAGTAATTTCCACACTTGCTCTGAAGGAACTGACATACAGTATGACTGTGTAAAGTGGCTTCCTTGGAAAGCTGGGATAACAAGAGCTGATAGCTATGGAGTGAACCTCCAGAAGCAGATCCCATACATCTGAAGAAGTTGGGATCAGATCAGAAAAAAATATCTTAAGATCTCAAAATGAGATGATACTTGCAGGAAATTGCTCAGATACTCATAACATGACCAACCCATTTCCCTTCCAGCATGCAAGGATGGGTAAATAGTGCTGTTTTCATATGATAAGAATTTTCACAGTTGATACTTCATTTGGATGAGTGCGATGAGCTCAGATGAGCTCACACCTCTAGGCTACCTTTTAAAGTTGCCTGCTGTCCCCAGCAGACATTTTCATAGTATCAATAGGGTTGGAAAAGACCACTAAGATCATCCAGTCCGACCCCAATCCACCTCACCATGCCCACTGACCGTGTCCCTCAGAGCCACATCTCCAGGGATGGTGACTCCGCCACCTCCCTGGGCAGCCTGTTCCAGTGCATCACCACCCTTTCTGAGAAGAAATTGTTTTGAATATCCAACTTAAATATTCTACCTCTGTAAATCTTCACACCTTGGAGATGGTTCTTCCCACTAGATTTGTTTTTGTTTGTTTCTTTCTTTCTTTTTAGACAAAGCAGGTTAAATCCTTTGGTCCAAGATGCAGATGCTACAGAAAACCACCAGCTTACCAAAACATTACACCCTAGGCCAACCCAGTTGGATTACACACTGGCTTGCTGAAGGGACACTGACCTCACCTGACACACAGCAGGGCTGCCACAACAGATAGAGCTGAGAGAGGAGTTCACACCAAGTCATACCTACAGCACAGGCTGGAAAGATTCCTACTGTCTAGTGTTACTCTGTGGGAAGGGAAAGGAAAGGCTCTTGCCCTTCTCAGCAGAAAGGTGGTGTGGTGAAATAAATAAAGGATTTTACTGGCCAGAGCAAAACTCTTATTAGAATCAGTCAGTGGTAGTGCAGCCTGAGGGGTGAACCAAGAAAGCTACCAGCTCAAGCATTTAACTCTGAAAAGGAAGGTTAGATAGGGGGCAGGAGTCAGAGGGAGTGCCTGGGTCAAGGGAAGGTTTAAGATGTGTTTGGATTTAATTCATCTTACAAAGAAACTATTTCCTGCTATTGAAGATAACTCCCTCCTGAACCCACCTGCCCACACACAGGCTGCAGGCATCCAGAAACCCAGCTGGAAGTGAAATGATGTGAGTAAAGTGTTTCCTCACCAGAAGGGCAATGGGTTAGGATGCCATTCCTTCCCACAGCTACTGGACTGGACTGCTACTGCTCTGGGAGCCTGTCCTCTTGGACAACAGAGTTACAGGTCCAGGCTTTGCAGCCAGTGAATCAAAATTTGGTCTGTGAGGACCAAGAGCCAATAAGACACCAAAAGTCTTCGTTAAAGACCAATAAAACAAGAAGAAAAAGAACATGAAAAGAAATGTTTATATTTTATCAGAATTAACGAGAGAAACAAAATACAGTGGCACTGAGAAAAAGAATTCCTTTCCTCCTTTCTCACAACCTCTCATTAAGCTCTGTTTTATGCTTTACTTCCACATAGTTTCCTTAGAAAATTTACCATTCTGGATAAGTTATAAATTCAAAGAAAATCTTATCCAACGTTGAAGGCCTCAGTGTGATTTCAAAACACTCATTCTATGTACCACCCAGGAGCAAACACATTTCCTGAACTGACCAAAATGTAGAATATTTAGGTTAAGGGAAAAAAAAAAAAAAAAAAAAAAAAAAGAACAACAAAAAAAAACCCACATGGAGTCTGACTGGCTCAACTCAATAACTTTTTACTGAAGTGGCTGCTGCCAAATGTACACGCACACTTCCCCTAGCAAGCAATATTCTCCCTTAACCCTTTGGGCACACTGAATGTTGCTGATGTTCCTGAGGAAGTTTCCCTGTTCCCCTTTCTGACAGCAGTGTTGCCTCCCCCTTCGCTCTCTCACATCCTTAAGAGCAAACAACAAGCAAACAAACAAACAAAAAACCCAAATCACTTTATTTCTGTGCTCATCCACAGGAACCAAGGATAAAGAGCTCCAGTGTGTGAATTCATTCTGCCACGCTGTAATTTCAATTTGCATAAATTCATTCATTAATTTTAGTAGAAAAGAAACCAACTCAATTTGGGGGCAAAGGCAAGGAAGTGACCACCTACAGGACTCCCACTGCAACCATACTGCTCTACCAGCACTGCTTCCAGAAATCCTGAGCCTTACCCTACTGCACTCCCTGTCAGTTTTTCAGAACTAGAGGAAACTGTCCACATCTCATAGCACAAAGCTCATCACTTCGAGAGTGAAATGAGAACTCTTAAGTTGCATCAGCAGTGTGGTAAAAAAAAAAATCCTCATACTAGAAATAAAAGCTATCAATCACCAGCTCGTTAGCTAGGATTTTTCTTTGCCTCTCTTTGATCTTCTATACTGCGGGTTCTCAGTAATGCAACAGTAACTGAAAGCTGCAACAGATCAACATTTCACCTCTACATTTACCTGCAGTGCAACCGTAGTGAAACCTGTTCACGAAATCATTCTTTCATAACGGAATGCATGAGCAATCTGAATGTATGGGTAGCTTTCAGCCTTCCTGCAAAACACTAATCGTCTTTGACATTATCACTTAGATAAAATCTGGTAGGAAGAGTCCAGTCAGAACTGATCTTGCCTTCAGGACTTCGAGGACGCTGACTACATGAACAACTGAAGCTACTTCCAACCTTATTTTCCACACTTCTTGGCTCTTTGGCTGCCAGTTTTGTCACTCCCCAAAATCAGTAGAATATCTATGGTGGTTTTTTTAGCTAAATCAAAGCTGTGGAGGAAATTAGTGACAGAACTGCTTCCTTGTCTCACGTCCCCGTGCAGCAATCAGGAGGGTGATGGGCCGAGATAACATGGCACCGATTCAATTCCCACACACTGCTCAGCAGTACCACAGGGAGCCACTCCTGGAGTCTAAAATGTCCCATAAAATGCTGTATTCCCACAACAGTTCACTGTTCTCACCTGTCGATTAGCTTCAATATACAATGCAAGTGTATTCACTCGGCAGCACAGTCCCTCTTTCATTATATGGACGTAGCAGCGCACTTTTCCTTCATGGAGAGTTTCATTCATATCTCCTCTATGATCATTCCAACCAGAGTTATCTGGAGCAGGTTTCAGCAAGCTATTATCTTCCTTTATGAAACTATAAATGTCTGGAGAACACACACATGCATGAAGTTAGACAGGATTTAATGAAATGCTTTCTGAAGAGGAGTACTATTAAAATACTGTTGGTGAAGGGAGATCTTTGCCCCGCAACACCTGAATGGTTAGATACTGAGCAATCGTTACCAGATTTTATCACATGCAGTGAGTAAGTGTTATTTTTATTCTGCAGGTGGGAATCAAGGGATTGGGACAGATGCAATCTTTAGCCCAAGGTCACACAAGGAGACCGTGGAAATGCTAAAAATAAATTTCAAGATCTGAGATCTCATCAAGTTCCTGGTTACAGCTTTGCCTGTTGCTCTACACAATTGAACTTCCTCCTAAAACTACATTTTCAAAAGTGCATTTCCATATACTGTATTCTGGAAAGATAAATATGGAGCACCTAGCCGACTGGTGCTTGATTTACACCACAAATATTTTCTGAATGCACGATACTGTTTGAAAAGGAAAATTACTAGAACCTTTGCTATCAGAAAGCATAGGAAAGAAAAATAATTAATATTTTAATACAATAATTCATTTGCAGCATCGGGGATTTCAACATTCGGCAAATCTGTGATACTCATACTGACCTAGAGATGCTTGTTCTTTCTTCTTTCGGCCCTCTTCTTTGTTGTCCAGTCCCTGCTGCAACGATGTAGGAGAAGAGAACTGCTTCCTAACCAGATGTGGGATCAGCTCACTCCGGAGAGATGTGATTGTCCTGGGGAAGGAGATGCACTTATGAAGTCCACGAACACTACAACTCGCGTGCCTTCCTTTTTTTTGCATAACAATAACAGACACTTAGCATATTTTTCACGAGGACAGATAAAAACGCCTGGTAGTTCAACATATGAGTCACTAAGGCAATATTCATTAGTCACGTGCTTCCTTAAATGCATTAAATTGTAAAGGAAGACTGCAAATAAGGAAAAAGCTTCATCTTCAAAACTAATTCCCCTATATGTTAGCAGAGATGCCTATAATTTAATAAGGCATCACTCTGCAATTCGTGCTTGTGTGCAGCTGGAATGTAGAACAGTGCCAATATCGTAATGGCCGCAACTGCAATCCATTTTATGTGGCTTTAAAATGGCATCTGTTTACAGGAAAAGAGAGAATAAAGTGCCTATAGGGAAAAACCCACAGAAGCTCATTTTGTTTATGATCAAAATGTGGAAATGCTCAGAGATATCTGAAATATTTGATTCTTACATGAAGATATTTATGGTATAGATGTCAATGATGTCCTCCTGCTCACACAATATGTGAAAAACATTTTAAAGACTCAGTCTTTAACCAAACAACATCAACACGCTTTAATAACCGTAAATCCCAAGAGTTCCACACTCTTTAGCTGGCCCAATCCAAAATACATCATAATCAATAGAAGAGCTTCCCAATACCTCAGCTGGCTCATTTTCCCTGCCTACGGACTTCAGCTTTGACTATATTCATTCTGACACCTCAATACCGAGGTCAGGGATGTCTTGAGAGGTTTGTGATGAAGGAGGAACTTCAACCCAAGCCCTCGACACTTGAAACAAGGAGCCCGATCACTAAATTACCTTCCCTCTTGCTTTGATTTATGCATCACAATAAATCAAGAAAAACCTCCCCCAACAGACAAATATCAGTGCAGAAAGCCTACAGTACAACGGGATTATAGCTTTTATAATTTAATTTTGACTATTAGAAGGTAATTTTATTTTTCAATAAAGTATTTAGAGGGAAAAAAGAACAACAAACGAATAGTTTTTACGGTTGCAGTGCATGAGCTGCAGTCTTAAAAGAGTTTTACTGTTGTTCCATTATTTTAACAATCCGCATTTGTTACTGAATCATGGATTATTGAAAGTAGTGCATGGGAAAACCACGCGGAAAATAAACTCCAACTTGGCACACATAGCAGGAAGTGCTGAACTTCAGGGGAGGGAATGGGAGAACTACACAGAGAGCTTGGCTACATCACTCATCAAAAGATAACGTGTAAAAAAGAGGAGCTATTTACAATGGAAACACAGCAGAAATAGGCACAAATAACAGGTTGATTTAAAAGAGGAAAGCGCGAGGATGAGCTTCTTGAAGAGGTTTTAGTTGGCAAAAACTCCAGCAAAGCGGAATTTTAAACAGTTCACTCTTTGAGGAGCAGAGCTCACCCCCCTCTCGGGTCCCTGCTCAGGTGAATGACAGTGAAACAGAACTAAAGACCAAGACAATATTTGCTGTCTGTAACTTCGAGAGGAAGATCCAGATGTGATTGCTGGTTCAGGCCGGAGAAGAAACACAGTGTTTTCCTTCTTCTCTGCAAACAGTAGAGTTCAGTCCTTCACCGTAGGCTGTGTCACATCCTCCAGCTGGCAACAGGATCATCTGAGCCACCCTGGATCTGAAATTCTTCTCTAGTCTACAATCTCCCTTCCTCCTTTCAAATCTCAGTCATCTTCAGACAGCAGCATGTCAGGAGCTAACGAAGCAGAACACCCCATTTGTTAATCACAACATCTCCCAGCACTAACCGCTAGCAGCCGCACACCACGGCTGCCCCAACACACGTGTGGCTGTGCAGATGGGCAGTTTACTAGCCCGAAATGTTTGTCTGCAGCTGTGCCCATTCAGCAATGATTTCCTGCTCAGGTTTTATACTCCATCCAAAACCGACAATCCCGTGTTTCCCTCAGAGGCCGGCCATGGCATTTATAAGATATATTACCTATAAAATATCCAAGTATTTGGCAGTCTCAAGTAGTCTGATGCAGAGGACAACACAACACGGTAGGAAATGAAAGCAGTGGAAAGGGGGAAAGACAAAGTTTTGACTGTTTTTGGATGTTTTACTCTTTCCTGGCTGAATACCTGAAGTGTTCCTGCAATTCTCTGAAGCGTTTGCCACATTCCTGCAGCAAAGGTAGGGAAAGTCTTTGGGTCACCCATGAGATGTGGCTCAGGAACACACCCTTCTTACTGGAAAAGGAAAAATGGGAACGTTTGCCTTTGATTGCTTTTTGAGCAGAATATATTTGCAATGTTAAAGGAATTTGCCCTTGGAAAGAATTAATACATTTACAGAAAGGCTCTTTAGTGACAAAAATCCAGGATTTTTTTGTGACAGGTCTTGCAATCGTGGATATATGAAGTGATAGCGTGAGAATATTATCTGTCAACAACTGGGCAAAGCAAACATCTGGCTGGGACTAGAAAAGGATTTCAAATCAAAGGAGAAATAGCACTGAAGAACCTTCATCAGAAGAAAAATTACCGAGGCTTTGGAAGAACCAATTGCCTGTAATCTAGGTTAAGGAGAAAACAAACCAAAAAGGTTTCTGATCCTATGTGCTCAAATCTCATAATAAAATCCTGAACTACACATGCATATATTGAGAAGTGCAAGACTGCGCATTCCGAAAAAAAGCAATCTTTTTTATTCTCTTCACATTGCAAAACTTGGCATCGCAGAGGCTTCTAAGCTTGTTTTTTTCTGTCACACCAAGAAGTGGGAATGAAATACCCGCTGAGATCAACGTAAAGAGAAATCTGACCATATCCAGGAGAAAGAAAGCGAAGGGGTGGGTAGAAGCAGAGGAGGGCATACACAACTTTGGCGTGAACCCAATAATAAGCCAAATGTGAGTAAGCACGGTCTGACACCTCAGAGGCAAATCCAGACGGTGGAGACTATAAAAATGAACCTGCTTTTGAGAAACATCTGCCAAAACAAACATGCTTTCACAAACCCAGCCAAAGCGACAAGCCTTTTTTGTGGTCCTTCATTCCCTAACATTTTATTTTTGAAGTGACATCTGCCTGTTTTCACCTCAGCAAGAAGTAGCAGGTTTTCAATCGTCAAATGCCAAAGACTGACAGTGCCAACAGACTGTTTCTTGTAAAGGAAGGGTACTGCGGCACCTGGGGGGGCTTCAGTTCATTGAGAACAACGGGAGATGGGCAGCAGTTTTGGAAGGGGTCAATTTCAAGAACATTTTAAGCATAAAAAAGGGATAACTACAGGACGGAATCCTCTGTTCAAGTAATAGGTCACAACAAAATGGGAAATTAGCATCAAGAGTCAGTGCATATGCAGGGGAAATGAAGACAACATGGCAGACGGACTCATACATAAGAAACAGCTGGACATCCAAGAGATGTTTTTTAAAGAACAAAGGAATCCTGGCAAAAGCCTATATCTAATGTTAGCTCAGAGTACACATCATCCATTTACACTCAGCTGTCCTGCACTGACCTGGTAACTCTCCTCAGCATGAAGAATTACAAGGCTAGGATATACAAGGTTAAACTTATTTCAAATGTAAAACATCAAGGAACTTGGCCAAACTACTGCAACTTTACTAAGTACTGTCGCCATGGGAGAAAGAAGTAACACGCTTTTAGAACCCCTTTATGTCTGGTCCCCGTGTGCTGCACATTCCCAGTATTCCTGGTGTTGCTGTATGACAGAAAAGGCAGAGTTCAGCTTTGTGCTGAAGCCAGAATTTTAACTCGTTAAGAACATTAGGTGAAAATATCCCCCATCCTTCAAGTTCAGATTTAAACACAGCTACGCAGAATTTTTCACTGAGTTTTAAGCACAAATGGAACGGTTTGTGATACAGCAGAATTAAGTTTCTTTGGATGCTTGAAGCTCGTACCTCTCTGCATTGCATACATTACATCACATCCATTATGGCCCAAAGAGAGCCAGATTTAACTTGTTGCTGAAATGCAGCTGCCTCTGGGATGCAGGCAAGTTTATTGAAAGTTCTGTGAGAAATGAAGAACAATGAAGCCAATTGAACCAAGCAGACAAACACAAAAGATGTAAAAAAACAAAAACAAAAAACCCCAAAGGTATATCACAATTATGTTTCAATGAGCTGTTATTTCTGCTCTAGGTGTACATATTGCTGAAGACTGTCTTTCAGATGACACGGAGAATAAAAGCCCTCTGGCCAATGCTGGTAAAGAGAAATTCTCAGCATGTACTTTATAGCAATAAAACAGTCTACTTAAGTCTAAGTGTAAGTTATCTTGCAGAAATCTCAGTACTAGGAGATGCTGTTTGGCATGACTCAATGCAGAAATGGAGAACACACAGCTTTTATATCCTGCAGCTATTTCTTACAGCCCTGAACAGGACTGTCAGTTCCATTTACCAGCTGTCATTCATTTTCATTTTCCATGTTTCACGTTAAACCCATAAAAGAGTATTAATGAGTATTAGCATTTTAATATCCTCCCTTTCTTATTAATCTGTGATGAAGCGTGAAAACTACCATTGCTGTCAGCACCCACCTGTGAAATCCGCTGTTCCCCTCCCTAGGCTGGTTCCAGGGGGTCTCACTTGCTGTCATTATTAGTACAACCACTGTTGCTACAGGTGCAGACAGTGATTGTGATCCACAACCACAAGCAAGCAGAACATGAGCTCTTTTGATGCCTTGTTCTGTCTCTTATTTTTTAATAGTCCAGCATTAGCCCCTGTATGATTCTGCATGCATATAGTGCATTGGGTTCTAATTGCAGCCCCGTGGTTTTCCATGGAGATTCTTCAGATCACATCAAAAGAGAACATGAAGCTGTATTTCAGACTGGTGCTCATAATTAATGTTAGAAATGTTTACGTAAATACAACTAAACAAATCCTAAGGCACTTGTAGTTTTGGCCCCAAAAATTGCACGTTTACACAGAACAATAAAGATGTAAGGAAAAGGGAGAGAGAAAGGGGGGGAAAAGAAAGAAGAGGGTGTGTTGGAAGAAAGAGAAAAGTTAATTCTGACCGCTGTAGGTACACAGTTCATGGTTCTCATCGCTTAAAGGATAAAGCCAAATAACATTTAAAAATTCCATGTAAGCTGGGAGCTCTCTTGTTGAATCTCAACGTTATTTTCTCCTGATCCTTTGATGGAGATTAAAAATTTCCATGTGAATACAAAGAAAGAAACAACAGTTACTCTGAGATTTTTTTCCCCGGTGTTTAATGCTCCAAACTAGAGCAGGCAGCCACCATTCCCATCTCCTCCCCCCTCCTCATGAAAAAAAAAAGTCAACTCACTTTGAAGAAAAGACAAAACAGGGTCAGGGCAAGGGGGATTAGGGAAATGATATTTGTATCATGGACCAAATTAAAATGTCAATGCAAGAGGCAGGCAAACATCCCTTGCCACGTATATACACCAGGCATGTTTCCTCAAGGAAACAGGAAAGAGATTTGAAAAGAGTTAATGCAGTCCTGAGTTAATAGCACCTGCCTCAGACTCAACACCACTTAAAAGACAGTGTTTGGGTCCATTTCCCACAATGTGGTTTTAACAAGCACAATGGAAAAAGCAATTACAGGCCTTTCCCCCTTCTTCTCTCTGATTCACTACTAAAAATGCTGGAATTTCTGAGACACGCTAAGAATGCGGAGAAAGCTGACAAGGGCTGTATACAAAAGGAAGAAGTATCAAATGATGAATTTATCGGGTGCGCCGTGTCTTTGCAGAAGGCCAACTCTCCTCCTGTATCTTCCAATAACCTTTTTGCCTTTTTTTGGTATATACCCCAGGTTCATTAAAACAAAGGAAATCTCCAAGGTAACCGGGCAAGCCAATAAACCACCAAGTGGTTCCTCATGCCTGATTCAAAAGCCTCCAGCACCACTTGTAGCATCGACCAGACGTTATTTCTTGCTGCGTTGTCCTGTTCTACCCTCAAAACTTCTACTACAAAAAGAGTAAATCTCCTTCACACCCTTCCCAAATTTCATATTAATTAAAATATTTCTTTTATTATTTTTGGAGCTACGGTGAACACAAGGAAACCTTGAGAAATGTTCTACCAGAAGGCAATTCCACATGACTGCATTTGGACTTCATTTGTCTTTCCGTACTGTTTTCTGAACCAAACCTTCAAGTCTGACCCACTCCCGCACTGTTAGCAGCCACTGCAGAGTGAGCCCGCATAACCACACGGATTATGAATGACTTCCTAAAGCAACAGAATCACCACTGGAATCCTTGCATTCTGGATGACGGAGGGAAAGCAGACGGCAGCACACCAGTACCAGTCAGAGACACCACAATGCAGGGAGGATCGAGATCAAAGTGAGGAAGGGATGGTATGGATGCAAACCACATACGTAAAAGCTGTTCTCAAGTTCCACCAAGTCTGGATGCACTTGAAGGAGAAGGGATTTACTTCCACTTCTGCCAAAAAAACCTTTGGGAAACAAGGCAGCTTTTTCAAAAACCGACCACAGAAGGTAAAACTCCTCAACTACAAAGCGAAATCCTTTGAAAGCGTGCACGCACTTAGTTTGGGTCATCCACGTAACCTTAACTCTGCCCACTCCCAAAGCAGCCCGGAACACCGCACAGCTCCAGACTCATGCATCTTTTGCATGGGAATGCCAGCAAGCTTAGACATTTTTAGAACGCTCTGACCAAAGATTGCGGCCGTCGGAGGCCACCCAGGGTGTCTGGAAGGTTGCATGAGCTGCTGAGGAATGGCTCTCATTCATTCCCAGACAGCATCCCATTCTTCTCAAACAAGCGCACCTGCACCCAATGTGTTTCCTTGCCAGAACTCATCTTTCCCCATTCTCTCCCACCTCCGCCTTTGTGGCCATCTGTGTCTGAGTTACCAGTTCCTTTCTAAATGCCTTTGAAATCAGGCTCCCTTCCTGAAAAGCGCATCAAACAGAAGCATACAGCATACTGATAACATGCCTAAGCAAACACGTGCGTACGATGCATTAGCCAGGTAGACGCGTATCCATAAAACTATGTAAACTTTAGGTGTATATGTTTAGATAGATTTAAGCACTTCATCACTTGCCTGTATAAAGCACTTCAGTATCCAAAAATGAAGATGCTTCTGCAGCTTCACGTGGGTAAGCTCTTTCACCTTGCTCCACAGGGGCTGCGTTAAAGGCACTGAAGATTTCCACACCACTTTGCCCTTTTTCTCCATGCAGATGCTATGCTCGCTGTTCTGCGCTCAAATGGATACGCTCTTGACCAGTCTTAACAACACATCCAGTCTTCCAGCGGTCTGGGAGCACAGCTGGAAGCTCTGGTGCTTCATTCTTGCTGTCACCTGTACAATTCCCATTTCCCACTGTCTTCCTGAACAAACATTTTACCTTAATTCCCATCCTCATTATTGGTGACTAATCCTCGCTCCACCCCTCCCTGTAGAACAACTCTGTTTTCTTTATTAGGGCATGTGCAACGTGTTCTACTCTCCCATGAAAAGACTAAAATGCTTTTTGCTTCTGTGTCAATTTTCACTTTATCCTTTCTTGAAGAATTTCAGTTTGAAGTTTTTTTGGCCAATGAATTCCATCTCTGTCCAAAATGTTATATATATATATACATATATATACATATACACACACACACATATATATTTAATTTCTTACTCTTTATTGTAAGTGAGGCATTTTGTGGTTGCTCCATTTTAATTAAAGACAATACGCTTTGATCAGTCCTTACCGCACACTCTAGCATCATATTCAAACTGGAACTCAAAAAAAATCACCTACAGATAATTCACTGCCTGCTGAAGACACCTCTGTTCAGACACGCTGGCTCAGTCAGCATTAGTAGCACATATTCTCCCTCCCATATGCAGGAAGTTAAAGTATCCAACCACGATGATTCAATGAAATAATGGAATCAGCAACAGTGCTGTAGACATCTTTATTATCGCTCACATTTCATTTGACTTGGTGGAGGCGCAGTGAAATTTGATGTGGAACTAACACCTAGAATACAATAACTCTGAAAAGAGGAATGGTAGGGAAACAATTACTATCCGCTCTCTTTTCCAGAAATTCAAGTCTCCAGTAGAAGCATTTCAGAAGGTGGTATGGAAGAGATTTAGAAACAAACCAGAGCAGGAGAAGGGAAGTCATTACCTTGAAAACTCTTTAAAGCTGCGAAATCTTGGGGAGGAATTCAGGTCATGCGAACAGAAAATATAAGAGAATTATGCCTTCCACCACAAGCGAAATATGCCATGACATCACACGGAAGGACTGTATCCTCACAGGAAAACATCTAACAAAACAAGATAATCTGTTCGCCCCAAGTATTAGCTTACACGCAAGCACTGCTTTGTGGAAGAGAATGTACTGCACTGATGAAAGAATGCTTAGGATAACACTGTCCAAGTGGCGATGACTTACAAATAAACAAACAAACAAGAACGACACAGAAGTAGATGAAAGAATTATCATTCACCCCTGATTCAAATCCCTGCTCTCATATAAAGGCAAAAGTCAGTCTGACTGAAGGCTATACCCAAGGAAACCGCAACTGCGTGGAAGAGTGGAAAAAAATAGTTAATTCTTAATGTTTATTATCAGATCAGAGCAAGCCCAGCTGAGGCCACCAAGAGGGCCAGGAGCACATGATGCACGAGGAGAAGCTGGGGGAGCGGGGTTTGTGCATCCTGGAGAAGAGAAGGCTGCGGGGAAATCTGATCAGAGTTTTCCACTACAAGAAGTCAATTAACATAGAAGACTACCAGACTCTACTCAGAGCTGCACAATAAAATGGCAAGAGGCAACAGACGCGAGCTGCAACATTGGAAATTCCAGTTGGGATGTAAGGAAAACAAATTTTCCAGTGAGTGGTACAGTCCTGGGCCAAGGCCCAGTCTCCATCCTTCAGATTTTCTAAACAACTGCAAGAAGCCCTGAACAGCAGAGAACTCAGCTCTCTTTTGAGCAGAAGGATGGATTAGAGGACTGCGAGAAGTCCCTCAGAATCTACCTTTTTCTGTAATACTTGCACTGCCATTTGAATAGCCTTCTGCACGTCTCCCACATATTCACTTTTCACAGGGAACCTAAAGAGTCACTATCTGACACTGTAAGTCATGCTTAGAGGACAAATTAACAGATCTCTACATTCACTTTACAAAAACTTGCATGAGGAGCTGCCTGCACATTAGAACAGAATACTGTGCTAACTGTAACTCAGTAGGCTCCAGCACGTGGCCAATATATCGTGGTCTCAAAGACAGGCTCACGGTTATTCATAAAGACAATCAGCTCCAATTCAGCACATCCAAAGATACGCCTGCTCCCAGGTAGTTCACTAACAGGAAGAAAAATTATATTTATTGCAAAAATGACTTGCTGAACAATCATAATCTGTTTTCCTCTATTACGGATCATTAGGTTATTTTTCCCCCTGAGGTTACCGGAGTGAGCACAAGGGGTATGAAGGGAAAGTGATAGAAGCAATGATACTCTGCAAGACGACGACAGCATCAACAAATTCAAGTCCTGGCATTTCTAGTAAGGAACAGAGAAAGCTCCAACAGCTGGATGTGTTTGACAAGGAAAGGAAATGGAAAAGATAAATTGCTATTTCACATTCTAATAGACTAAATGCACTGAGGAGGAGCTTGTTTGGGGGGTTTTTTGGTGTTTTGTTTTTTTTTCCTTTTTGTGTTTTTTTTTCCCCCTCTTCTTTTCCTTGTTTGGAGAGCTACAATCTGTTTGCCCTGTCATTACACAGTATACTTCCTGTAGGAGCTATTTGTTTATTTACCCATTTTAATCACAAGGAAAGTATTCATTATAAAATCTCCCTTTTCAGCAAAGGAGAAACCTTCCAGCCACACGGCTGACACATGTTAACTCGCAGGTATTCACAGAGCAGGTTCTGTTTTAAGCCATCTTTCAGGCAGCCACACAAAGACCACCAAGCTGGGTGTTCAGCTCTGCCAGACCTCCCCCAGCCAGCAGCCCTTGCCAGGAAACACAGGTGACAGCCTGAATGATAAAAAGGCATTTCGAGAGGGAAAAGAAAAAATGTACTGGTTTAGTCTGGGCAGCACCTTAACATAAACCTGCAGGGGCCTTTGTGTACAGCATAGCATGCAGCCATCGAAGCAGGAGCTTCAGCACAAGTCACTCACACCTCCAGCATTCAGAGATACTCTGCTTTCCTCATACCACCTTTATCGTTTATTAGGGAGAAGGGATGCCATCCAAAGGGACTGGGACCCAGACAGGCTTGAGAAGTGGGCCCATGTGAACCATATGAGGTTCAGCAAGGAGGTGCTCCTCACTCCAGACAAACCCATGATGTGAGTATGGATTGGGAGAACTCCTCGAGAGAAGCCCTGAGGAGAACTTGGGGGTTCTGATGGACAGGAAGCTGGACACGAGCCAGCACTGTGTTCCTGCATCCGAGAAGGCCAGCTGTACCCTGGGCTGCATCAACAGAGGTGGCAGCAGGGAGAGGGAGAGGACTGTCCCTACTCTGCTCTGCCCTTGTGAGGCCCCATTTGGGGGCACCGTGTCCAGGCCTGGGGCCTCCAGCACAGAAGGGATGCAGAGCTGTTGGAGTGGGTCCAGAGGAGGCCACAAAGGTGCTCTGAGGGCTAGAGCACCCGTTCTAGGAAGAAAAGTTGAGATAGATGGGCTTGTTCAGTTTGGAGAAGAGAACTACTGAGAGAACTCAGTGCAGCCTTTCAGTATTTAAAGGGAGCTTATAAACCAGATAGAGACCGACCTTTTACACGGTCTGATAGTGATAGGACAAGGGGGAACTGTTTTAAGCTGAAAGAGGGGAGATTCAGGTTAGGTGGCAGGAGGAAATTCTTTACTCACATGGTGGTAAGGTTCTGGCACAGGCTGCCCTGAAAGCTGTGGGTGCCCCATCCCTGGAGGTGTTCAAGGCCAGGTTGGATAGGATTCTGAGCAGCCTGGTCTGGTGGGCAGCAAATGACTAGTGGATTGGAACTGGACAAGCTTTAAGGTCCCTTCCAACCCAAACCATTCTGTGCCTCCACTTCAGCTCTTCTCACAGCCACAGATGTCAGAACACCGAGCACAGACCTTCCTCTCCCCTTCCAGCAGAGGCTTTCAGGACAGGGCAGAGGGGAGCAGAGAAGTGCAGCTTGCTCTGGGATCACAGCTGAAGCAGCTTGGAAAGAGAGCAAAATGACCTCACGTGATTTGTTCTTATGTATTTCAGCAGTTCAGAAAAACAGCATTCAACTGTGCAAACAAGTTGCGCTGACTTTGGCTTTAAAGTTTACTGCAAATTCGTTATGTTCAGAAAAGAGCTTCTCTACCAGCACATCCTGGCAGGCAGCACTTCTGCCATTCCGCAGCTCAGAGCTGCCTCGCTCCCTTAGCTCCAGCACCCCACAAGGCAGGAGTCCCAGGAACAGTGCAGTTCCCAGGGGCCCGACATCTGCACTCAGCATGGCCAGGACCAGGCACTGTGAATGCTTACTGGGAGCTTTCAAAGTGACTGCAGGGCCACTGTTTATCATTCTTGCCCTTCCAGCAACATACATCATTCCTCCTGCCCACGAACAGAGCTGCCCAGTTCCCAAGTGGCTCTGCACTCGAA
Organism: Bambusicola thoracicus; assembly: GCA_002909625.1. NCBI lineage: Eukaryota > Metazoa > Chordata > Aves > Galliformes > Phasianidae > Bambusicola > Bambusicola thoracicus. Next base: position 3,782 of record PPHD01008869.1, on the reverse strand, counting down.
CCAGGTTCTTCTGCACTCAGAATCTCCTTACATTAGGAAACTCAATTGCCACCCATGTGCACGATGGAGAAGCTGTAACATCTGAGCAAACAAAAAATGGCATCTGCTTTTAGAAAACAAAACAACTACACACAAGACAAATAGCTTTTGGAGGTGGTACAACCTGGGTGCCTATAGATGAATTGCCTATCATTTCCTATTGGAAGTTTCTGTTCTCATCTGTTCATAAACTGTGCCAAAATTTAACTGTTTTGGCTGAAATGACCCATGCCAGGTGTTTGCCTCAAGCTGATTTTTGTTGGAGAGCTTCATCAAAAATGTCTCAGCTATTTCCAAGAACAAAATTACGGAAAAATACTTTGTTTTGTCCATGCTAAAAATATTTCAGCTACTCTGTTGAAAAGCTCTTGCACTTTCATGCTTGCAATTTGGCACAGAGTCATCTTTTTGTCAGGATGTTACATTCATAAACATAAAAAGTGCCCGTATTACAGCAAACTCAGCCTGAAAAACCACTGTATGTACACACTTGGAAAATACTTCTTTTGCAGCTAAATTTTCTTAATCCTTCTATGTTGGGCATGCTCATTCTCCGAGTCTCCTCCTACAAAGTAATCGGTCTGCTTTATGCACTGCTCCTCAGAGTAACAGAGCACGCTTCAGGCCAAGGTCACAAAGGCTGATCTGGATAAGTTCAGAGCATCACATCTCGTTCTGCTGGCTGATCTGACAGGTGATAAATCTGTGCTGATAACAGCTACTCCACTAGCAGGAGTCACAGTAGCCTCACTGCACATATATATGAATCACATTCTTAGAACAGATACACATATTTTACATATACGTATATATGCACACGCACATTTAAACACAGTTTGGGCACACAAATTAAGAAAAGCCAGACCTATGTTGCTTATACAACCCTGATTAAGACCTCGTGTGTGCACATTATGACACAAGCCTTAAAAACGTATTCACCTACTTCTCCCGTCTCCCCAGTCTCCATTTCTTCTTCACCCAACGTAAAGATGGACTATGCCCTGGGGATAAATGAAGGTTGTGTAATGAGGCAGAAGAATGCCTGCCTCATTTGTTAGAACATGTGTGTTAAACATACAAGGCAGAGAGCTGCGAGAGAACTGCTAATATTTAAAGCAAATGAATGATGCCTGAACAACTTTTTTGTTTTTTTAATTCCCTTCTGTCAGAGGAGCCTACAGAAGCTCCTGAATGCAGATCACAAACCTAACTTCTGCAGGTCGCTACTGGTTAAGTGCTTTGGATTTGCTCAGCATCATCTTGCAACAACTATCATCAACAGAAAAGATTCTTCCAGCATTTCAAGAACTCTGTATAATAGTAAGGATTGAAAACCAGCATACCAGAGATACAGAGGCTTCAAACTTCAACTGATGTGTGCCTTAGCTTCTCCCTTTCAGGATGGAGAGAGTGATTTCTCCAACAGAAGTGCTGGAAAGACAGTTAATGAAATGCACACAGAGCATTCTAGTAGCAGTGATGAACATCCAATCTGAAAGGAAAGCATTTACCCTATCCTCAGAACACAATTTAAACAATGAGAAGAAAGAAAGGCTGGTAGCCCTCATCTTAACTACAGAAATTAAACGTAATATTAAACAGTATCTCCTTCACTGAACATCTCAGGTGCCAAATGATGCAATGTGACAGAGGAAAAGAAAAAAAGAACAGAGCTCTGTAACCGGAGACGGTACTGTAATGCGTGGCACATACAGAATCACAGTGCTGCACAGGAATCCTCAGCTGTGGCACTTCCTAACTGCCAAGAGCTTGACTTGTGAAGTAAGCATTTAAGAACAATGACTCGCAGAGGTAACCTAAGAAGTATGACCCCGTACTTCCTTGTTTTAAGCAGCCTCGCTCTGGCCTCCGATCCTCTGCTATCCCTCAGTAAGAGGTGGAAATGGCAGACTGCACATGGCTACGGCTTTCAGCTGTGAGCAAGATGAGATCTGAACACGTGTAACGGATGTGCACATGCAGATAACAACCGACTGGGTACAATATCACTTATGTACACATGCATCATTAATGTGTATTGAATACACACGTCTAAACATATAGGCAAGATAGAAACAGAGATTCACCTTCAATACTGCGATTTCCAAAACAAAGGGTTGCTTTATTTTTACCCTCCCTCCCCCAAATCAGGTAAATTATTTCACCAGGCTACAGCTTTAGAAATAACCTGAAAAAACAGAATGCAAACAACAAGACAACTTCACTTTGATCACATCTCCTTTGCTAGTAGCTCTGCTGGGATTGTTAGCAAGCAGACTGCCAGCACGTAGTAAAGAAGTCTCAGTGCATGTCTGTGCAACGCGCTGGGTTCACAAAGCCAGAATCTGCCCTCCGCTACAGACGAAGTTCACAAGGAAAAAATGAATAAGGACTCTCTTCTTCCATCTGCCCTGAACGCAGCAATGAGGCAGGATTCCAACCTAGCACTCAGGAGAGTGCCAAAAAGGGGACTGGCTACTGTGCTGGCTGCCACCCCAGGGCCCCAGGGGTGTGAGGCCCGCCAGCTGTGGGGTGGAGCCATGCCCCCAGCCAGCTACAGCCTCTGCTGCTGTCTTGCCTGCTGGCCGGGCCTGCCTAATGATCTTTTTAAGAAAAGCAATATTGTGCAGTTCATCATACGGTGCAGGTGTTCACCTTCAGCTGTCGCTGCCCTGTGCTGGCAGGGTAGCTCCGGCAGCCAGCACTTGTCTGCCTTCCCCGCTGCATGCAGAGCAGCACCTACGGCCAAATGAAAGCATCCAAGGCCAAATTTATTCTGAAAAATGAAATGTTGAGGAAAGAAAGGCTCTTGCCCGAGTGCAGGGAGAACAGATTTTTAACTGTGCAAAGCCATGGTGCAGTTGAGCAGAGCAGAGCTCCGACACAGCAAGGAGGATGAGGGATGATCGATCCACCCTGGTGGTGCTGGGGTGCAGAGAGAGAGGAAGGAGTCAATTCCAGCTGCAAGGAAGGGCAAACTGCTTGGGATAGTAATTTCTTCGGCTGTTCCCCAGATCACTGTGGAACCACTTGTGTTTCACTTTGGCAGATTAAGGCAGGGTAGGGCTGTCACACGCCTGAAGACTCAATTTCACAAAGCTGTGTGTTAAACTAGTGGCTGAGAGAGAAATGGAGACGGAGACATCAACTACCAAACTCTGTTTTTTCCTCCTCGACAAGGAAAGAACAAGCAGTTTAATTCCCAGGCTTAAACACCATTAGGGCCGTGATATCTTCTATTTTTGTCAGGATGTACAGATTTGAGGTGGTTCGAAGAAGCAGCCCATTTCCTCTCACTTTCATTCAAAAGCACTACAGATTTCTGTTTTGAAAACTCAGCAACTTGTTTGGTTTCCTAAAGCACAATAAGACTTCAGGCAGGAGAATCTGTTATTCAGGCCTTTTAAAACAGTTCATAAAAATGTATTAAAGGACTACGAACCGAATTACCAACTCCTGAACAGTGTTTTGACCTCTCTGAGCATCCCCCAAGGTACAATCCCAGTGTTGCCAAACACACACTGATTATTCTCCAAACAATCCCACACAGAAGATGAAACAAGCGCACAGACACATTAAGGGGTTTGTCCAGCAACACAAAGACAGTGCCCGTGCTGATAATAAAACCTCTGTATAATGCACCATTTGGGAACCGAACAATAAATGGAGCCCTTTTCTATGGGTGTCATATTACAGAGTTGTCCCAAATCCTACCATCAGATTCATGTACTTGGACAAAACAA